>JAJOOH010009747.1:0-14899 GCA_029582605.1 Solanum gracilifrons | reverse complement strand
CGTTAACCCCCCCCCCCCCCACGCCTAACCAATACTACACGCCACCACCCCACTACCCCACATTCACAATCGTCCCTCCCATCTTTCTCACCACCCCACTACCCACATTCACAATCGTCCCTCCCATCTTTCTCACCACCCCACTACCCCAACTTCACAATCACCCCTCTCGTTTCATTTCTCATCATCATCATGTCGAAACACCTCGAAAGCGTCCTCGATTAGTTGAATGAACTTCTATGGATGAAGTACATGCTTCAACTTTCAATATATTGACTCAAACCCCGCCGCCAGAAAATGTTGAAACTCCGGCAAAGGGTGGTTCCTCTCACTTTAAGGATCAAAATGAGAAAAAAAACGAAGCAAAGAAAAGGGTGAGTCCGGCAAATCAAAAGGAAAAGAAGAGGAAGGGGAAAATTGTAGAAACTCCTTCTGATTCTGATTTTGTTAGTGAAATAAAAAACAAAAAAAATAAAAAAAGCAACAAATGTAGAAGTTGCTCAATCTTCAAAATCATCAACAAGAAGAACAACAAAAAAGAAGGAATCAGAAATCTCAATATCCGAAAAAGTCAAAAAAATTGTTAGAGTAAGTACTATATTTAATTTATTTTCATATTATTCATATGATGCATGTGCCTCAACAAGAAGATAGTTCCAAGTATGTATTTCTATACTTTACTGATTTCATCAGAAAAGTTAACTTAATTTATTTTTTAAAATGATTTTTCTTTTAATTTTTTTCAGTGATTGTGGTTTGTACACATGTCTATTTGTTGAATACATCAGTAATGGTGCTTTTGATATGCGTTCTGTTGATATCGATGCAAAGTATCATCGTCAAAGGTATGCCACAATCATATGGCATTATGGAAAAACAAAGAATGAGGATGCCGCGATCAGTGAGAGTAAAGTAACAGGTACGATTGCTAGAAAATTTGGTGGACCTCGCATAGCAAAAGAACATGCTCCGGATACTAGCAATTATCGTACACCAAGACCACAGAAAAGAAATTTGAGATAGTTGATTGCACCTTCTACTTTTTAGAATTACATGTTTTTTTTTAACCTTTGGACAATATTTTTGTGTTTCAGTATTTGATGATATATAATAGCCACTGTTTTATTCCAGTCAGATACCATCTACATATGAATTACTGATTGACTATTATAATTTCAGGATACTAGTAATATACAGACTGTATACCATTTGAAAGATATATTACACATTGAGGATAACAGTTTTTGGGATGACATATACAAACTGCATGCCAATTGGATTCAATATTTAGACTTACTGATATTACTGTGTATTACTAAGTAGAAACAAAAAGAATACCAATTTATAGTTCATGAACCAACTTTGTCTTATAATTGGTATCCCAACTGTACACTTATGACATCCAAATTCATTCATGATTGATTTGTTTTACTTCATATTCTAACACAAAAAATAAAAAATGAATGAAGTTGGTATCCAACCTGTATAAATACCTTGAAGATATGATTATGCCAATGTAAAATAGTGATCATTGTATTTTGTAACAACCTCAATTACATCTTGTTTTATATTTATTCAAGTTGGACACCTAATGGATACCAAATTATTACTAATTGTAAATTATATTCTCTTAACAAGCATGGATTAAGTACTTTAAAGATGTATGAAATTGATATATAATTTGTATAAATACTGGAAGAAATGAATCTGACAATCTAAACAGTGATCATTAACTTTTGCATCAACACTAATTACATCTTGTTTTATTTTGATTTAGAGTAGGACACTAGTTGGATACCAAATTAATACTCATGTAAACTTACATTAAATAATATCAACTGCTATTAGGATACCAAATGCATACCATAATTACCTTATATAATTATCACTAATATGAACACTATCTTATATATTAAACTGGAATGAATTTTATTTCCAGCAGTATGCAATTTGTATGATTAATGAATGAATCTTGTATAAAACATGAACAATATATTAAACACTTAGTTGTAATGCATTTCATACCAATTCTGTTTCATATCAAAACAAAACATGAGTCCAAAAGACAAAATAAAATAATTTTTTTTTTTATATATTTTATACTAACAGGTGGACATCGATCACTAACTATATATTTTATCTCTATATCATTAATATTAACATTATCATAAGCTGCAATTTTATCGCACTTACTAGACCACTGTACAAACTAGAAGATTCATAGATAATCTCCTCCATCTGAAAATGAACATAATTTCCTATTTCATTAAAAAAAATAACAGTTAGTCTTACATAATACAAAGAAATTATAAATATGTTGTATTTATATTAACTTTTCATACCAAAGATAATACAAATTTAATCCACAACTTCATTCTACTCACACAAAAATTACACACACTCATCATTACCTATTCATACAAATATCATTCCAAACAGTATACAATAATTCATACCATAAAAAAAATTTCATAAAAAAGAACATTTCACATTTCATACCAACTTAATACACATTTCATACAACTAATCATACTTCTTGCTCATTTTTTTTACACAATACTGATTAATTTTTCATACCAATTTCATTCTACTCACACAAAATTACACACAATCGTCATTACTTATTCATACAAATATCATTCCAAACAGTATACAAGAATTCATACCATAAAACACATTATATAAAAAATAACATTTCACATATCATACCGACTTAATACACTTTTCATACAAATCATCATACTTCTTACTCATATTTTTTACACAAAAGTAAATACATTTTCTTACCAATACCATTATTCCAGTTACTATATCAAATTCATTCCAGCTTATACATTTTATTTATATTTAAAAAAAAACAGTAATCCATATATTAATTTAAATCTGCATACCGAATTCATCTCATTATTATTATCAAATTGGCTAAAGAAGTTTCAGTTTCATAACAATGTTACAATAAATTTCATAATTTTTTCCCCACAAATTTTATAACTTTACAACGGTAAAACTATTAATATTCTATACATTTATAATCAAATCATTCATTTATTAAGCCAATTTTGCACGAAATCATGGTATAGTAAATATACAATATAACCAAAAAAAAATTTTAAAAAAATGTACCAACAAAATCATAGAATGTCATTAATTACAGTTTCACATAAATTAGTACATATTATGAACTATATGGATGATTTATACAAAAAACATCACAACTTAAATATAGTATACAGAAATAAAATTACAAAATGTGATTTACATTTTCATCACTCTTTTTTTTTTTTGTTTTTTATATTTTAGTAATAAACAAATACAAACAATAAATCATAAACAATACTAACTTGAAGGATCCCATCTTTCACCGTGTTTAATTAATATTAGATAAGGAGTCATCCATCACAACAAAATGAAGATTTTTCAAACAAAAAAAAAACTGGATTTACTCGTCAATGGCAAGAATTCTGAAGAAAAAAAAATGAAGAGAAAGAAACGTTGAACAAAATGGATAAAATCTGATTTTTTTATTAATTTTAACAAATTAGAGTGAATTAAGGAAGATAAATATTCCTAATCAGTTTGAATCTCCTTAATTTATGCTAATTAAAAATTATCATCAATCAATTCAAATTTAATTAATACTCTTATTTCCGGTTTTTTTCTTTCTTTTTTTATTCAAAATGGTTTTATTTTCCTTTTTTTTTTGTTTTTATTTTTTTCAAAATAGATTTTTACAATTACTTAAAAATCTTTTTTTTTTTAATAAAATGGTACAACCTAAAAAATTTTAATGTTGCAACTTGAAAGTTATATTCTACTGCTACAACTTGAAAATATTAGCCTAATATTTGTTATTTATAAAATTTTTGCTTAATTTTTCTATACCTACAATTAGGGGTGTTGATGGTTTGGAAAAAACCGATCCAAACCGAAAAACCAAACCAAACAGATTAAATGAACCGATTTACTTTGGGTTTTGGTTTGGTTTGGTTTTAGATTGTTAAAAATCGATAGTATTTGGTTTGGATATGGTTTTGTTCGGAAAAAATCGAAGAAATAACGGAACCGAACCAACAAGTTATATACATAAATTTTATTATTATACATACATAATATATTATATTCATAAACAATTTTAAAGATTTTATATATGTTTCATCAAAATTTATTTATAATTTACTTATGAAAGAAAAAATGTCCAAGGTGAGAACATTTTTCTTATTGGTTTCATGTATATGAGAATCTATGAAAATTCTTTGTGGGTCTGAAAATGTCATCGTCTCTTCCTTTTATGCCAAAATTGTGAATTTTGAAGTTTTATTCAGTAAATTCAATGATTCAATGATCGAAAGTTCTGTAATGCCAGTCATTCTAACTATTTTTTTGTTTGAATAGATTGTTGTCACTCTTTTCACGTTTTGAATGAATTGTTTATTTTATTTTTATGTATGGTTAATAACCGAATAACCGAACCAAACCAAACCAAAACCGAAAACAACCAAACCGATAAATGTATATTATATTTGGTTTGGTTTGGTTTTGATAATTTTAAAACCAATTAAATTGGTTTGGTTTTGATTTTGACCAATAATCGACCCAAACCAAACCGTGAACACCCTACCTACAATTTGATCCACTATCTATGACCCCTCAATAATCCCATAAGTTTTCCTTTCTTCTTAATAAAATATTTAGAAAGAAACTCACAAGTTAAATTATTCAAAAGTTAATAAATCCGTATAAAATCAATAGCATCTTTGGCTTCTATTTCATCACACTGATTGGTTACTATTTGATTTTTTTTTTAAAAAGGAGTTAATAAAATATGTATAAATTCCAAATCATACCAACGTCAATTATTAAAGGGATTTGAAGCTCAAGTTGATAAATTAATTTATCGCAAATAAATTTTATTTTTGAGTAGGTGATATCTCTCGAATATAAAATTTGGGGCTATTTATAGATAAGATTTGAGCTAATTTTGAATTAAATTTTAGTCTTAGTTTATTGAAGTTTGAAGTTACATTAGTATTTATATCAAAAGTATCTTAAAATTTACAATGAATGGTAATGAAAAATGTATTTTATGATGTTTAGTTATGTTAAATTTTGGGATAAATGTCTGTAAAATATCCCAATTTTGATTGGATTTGCTATTGCGATACTAAACTTTCATGAGGACCTGTTACCTCCCTAGATTATTTAGTACCGTATTTTAAACATATATATTTGCCCACGTGAACATAAAAAATAATGCAAAATTATAAATAGTAATGTGTCCACGTGGACACATATATACCTTTAAAATACACTATTAAATAGTTCAGGGAGTAAAAAATACGCTATTAAATAGTTTAGGGAGGTAATAGGTCCTTATGAAAGTTTAGTACCGCAACAGCAAATCCGACCAAAGTTGAGGTATTTTTCAGACCCTTATCCCTTAAATTTTCAGAAACTAACATAAAATTTATACGCTTATAAACAGATTTCATACCTGAGTTATGTGTGTGTTGTTTTTTTCAAAAAATTAATATGAACTTTATAAAATCCATAAATATATATATTTCATATCGAGTTAATAATAAAATTGTGAAAAAAAATCAAAATATTGGGCGATTTCATACAAATTTTGCATAGATTTCATACCTGAAAAAAGTGAGCAAAATTTTAAGAAAATTTTTATGCTTTAGAATGAAATTTTTTAACCTCAGAGTGAAATTTTGTACTTCCTCTGCTACTATTTATTTGTTCATTCTTTTACTTGATGCACCTATTAAGAAAATAATAATTGACATAGTTAGTTTATTATTTTACCTCTATTAGTTGATAGAATTTCAAAATCAATTTATTCATTAAAGAGGTTCTACATTATTCAAAAATAGTAACTCTCTAAATAAATTGAGAATATAATAAATAAAAAATATTATTTTTTGTTAATTTGTCAAACCGCTTAATTATTTATTTCCCCGTAAATAAGTGACGACTATCGGATGCATGCATTTATTCCGTGGTGAAACTGATGATATTATTAATCCATTATTCCATTTATTTCTTTTAGTCTTTTCAAATTGAACTAAAGTTATATTTCAAGATAACACCTCAATTTTTTTAAAGAAAACAATATGTATTTTTATTTTTCTATTAAATAGTTAAGTTAACTAAATAAAAAAATGATATTATTTTTAATTATACGCATCAACCTCAACAAGCTAGGAGGTTCAAAATCTATATATATACATAAAAAATAAATCATTATATATATACCATGTAATTTTTTGTATACCTCCTCGCTACCCTCAAGATTTGTCCATGCATATTGAGAGAAATTTAATTTGCAGGCGTTTTAGCAAAATAATTATATATAGCATGCGATATGATTTGTACCTTCAAAATCAGTATATTGACGTATGATTTGGGATCATGATTACAAATTCTAGATTCTACAAAAAGTATGATTTGAAATAATTTTAATGTAAAACTTGATCTATATATACTTGTTCTACTTTCTTAATTTTTTGATCAAACCTATCCGTTGATCTTCTGTCAGTCAATTTTCTTTTTTCATTATTTTTAGTAGTGTTTATGTTCTCTTAACCTTATGCTTACTATTTTGTTGATTCTCGAGAATAAATAGATAATTACTTATTGAACTTGAGATTATAAGAAGGTTAGAGATAGAAGTGTCTTAAGGATGAATTTGCGGCTAGGATGAAAATTATATGACTCTATTGTCCTTCATTTCATTCATAACTTCCTCTCTGATGCTTCCCTTTTATGACCTTCCACTCCTTCTCCTTCTTCTCATAATGATCGATTTTAAAATATGTGGTAAATGAAAGGTATGATTATGACGATATTGAAATATGAATAATAATTTTTAGAGGTATATATGGTTTGAATAGTAGTTGGGCCTTGAACACAAATAAGTCTTTTCTAAAATTTTGATAACATATTTAAGTATTTTGTTTATTTTTAACATGGTATGGTACTAAAAATAATCCAACTACAGTAAGGCTGTAAATGGCACAGATTATAAAGTCAATAATGAAGCCATACATTGTCCACCTTACCTATTGCTTCCGATAGACTATGATTCTTGAAAAACACACCAAACGAGTTATTTTCATGCTACATATCTAAAATTCAGACTATACACGTGATAAGAAGGGATAATGCATAAGTACCCCCTAGCCTATGCCCGAAATCCCAGAGACACACCTAATCTTTACTAAGGTCCTATTACACCCCCTCCCCCCCCCCGAACTTATTTTATATGTAATATTCTATCCCTTTTGACCTACGTGGCACTATCTTGTGGGCCCAGTGCACGTTGACAAATTTTTCAAGGATAGTGCCACGTAGGCCGAAAAGGGGTAGAATATTATAGATAAATTAAGTTCGGGGGGGTAATAGGACCTTAGTAAAGGTTAGATGTGTCTCTGGGATTTCGGGCATAGGCTGGGGGGTTACTTATGCATTTTCCCTGATAAGAAAGCAATTTCAATTGTTTATGCAATTGTTATTTTTTTCCGTTTTAATTAGCGGTGATAATTGAACGGGCTAAGCTATAATTGAACGGGATACAATTGATCAAGCCAACAAATCAGCTAAGATCCATTTCAATTAAAATTTGTTTGGATCAAAATCAATTATTCAATTTTTACTAAGTTTTTATTATTTAATTTGTTTTTTTATAAGATTTTAGTACCTAATAAAATTATTATCTCTCTTTATTATGGCTAGATTGTTTATGAGTATGGTTAGAAAATCAAACTGACCCACAATCCAAATCAAACCGATCTAAAAAATTGACATTTGATGTGGTTTAGTTTGGTTAGGTTAGGTTTGGTTTTAAATTTTGAAAATCGATACTATTGATTTGGTTTTTCTTAAAGAATGACAAAAGTCCACATTGGTGGTTAATGAGATAGATGGACTCCTTATAAGGCTTGGCCAATCCTCCTCCCTTTGAGCTAGCTTTTGGGGTGTGAGTTAGGCCTAAGACCTAATTTAACATGGTATCACAGCAAGGTCATCTCACTCAATGTTGGGGCCCCCAAAAATCAAAATTGCACACGCACCAGATGCTAAGCACTGGGCGTGAGGTGGGGTGTTAAAGAATGACAAAAGTTTCACATTGGTGGTTGATGAGATGGGTGGACTCATTATAAGGCTTGGGCAATTCTCCTCCCTTTGAGCTAACTTTTGGGGTGTGAGTTAGGCCTAAGACCTAATTTAACATGCTATACTAAAAAAATACCTGCAAAAATAACCAAATCGAACCAAGAAATTATATATATAAATTTTGTAATTGCTTAAATATTATTCATAAGTAAAATATAAATATTTTGTTAAATTTTAATTAACTTAAGTCTTTAACTTTTCATTTCCTTAAGCCCAACAATTAAATTTTAGTCTAACTATTAAAATCTTAAGTCCATCAAAATCCATTACTATAGTCTTTACCTATCATACCTCACATCATATAGTCACACTTTCTCTTAATTGAATCACTTTGTTCGTGAAATAATAAGACACAATACATGCCCTTTAACTTGGCCTCGGTTGATAACTATGTCCTCAAACTTTGAGTGTCCGTAAGTAAGCACTTAAACTTGTATAAAGTTGAACAAATAGATACATATGTCCTACATGATGTCCTACATGGCAATTTCATGTCTTGCGTGGTGTCCTACGTGTATTATGTCCTATAGGACGCGTGTGTCTACTTGTTCAATTTTATACAAGTTTAAGTGTCTACTTGTGCACACCCAAAGTTGGAGGATAAATATATGTCAGTTGAAGCCAAGTTAAAGGGTACATTTATATATTATAACTCTAGTATTGTTTAATTGAGTCCACGGTAGCTTTCCTATGGATTGTTCATGTACTAGGTATTTGAATCTATTGAGATGCGTATGCCTTCAACAAATTTATTACTTTCAAAGTGAAAGAAACCTAAAAACCTGAACCAAATAAATTTATTTTAAGCTTATCATTCAAATAATAGGCGTGTAAAAATAAATAACGACAAAAAATAATACAGTATATCCAAACATTATATTCACTAAAACAATACAACATGATATATTATAAAATAATTCATAACAACCATCCAAATAAAATGCTATAGTGAAAATGTTAAATCTGTCACGGTCAATACGATGAGAAGTGGACACAAAAAAAAAAGTCTAATCAACCAGTAGTATAAAATTACAACAACAAAAAAAGAGGAGTTAAGAACGTGTAACTTTTTTTGGCTATAAATAGAAGACTCATTTCCATTGAAATTTCACAACAAAAACTCATCATCTCTTTTTATACTTTTAATTTTTTCTCTTATTCATCATCATATTTAGTCAAGCTGTGGGTGAACTATTTGGTGGCCATCATGACTCAAAGAAAGTTAAAGGAACTGTGGTGATGATGAAGAAAAATGCTCTAGATTTTACTGATCTTGCTGGTTCTGTGACTGATAAAATCTTTGAGGCCCTTGGCCAAAAGGTTTCTTTTCTATTAATTAGTTCTGTTCAAGGTGATCCTAGTAAGTTACCTCTCATGCACTTTATGTATTTATCACACATGCATTATTTTATCTGCTGCAGTGACAGGGTCAAGATTATCACTAAAGAAGGTTGATATTGACATTATTAAAGATGGTTCAATATATATTTAACCTTATGATCGTCTTATTTATGATATTTTAAAATTAATTGTTTCTAAATATAAAGATTTCGTACCTTTTTAATACTAGTCAAGAGCTATATCACCAGGCTACATTGTAGAAAGACATAATATATAAATATGACATTTAATTTGGCCTTAAGTCACATTTATGACATTTCAACTTTGAGTGTGCACTGATAGACACTTAAACTTGTACTATAAAGTTGAATAACTAGACACACACGTCCTACATGACAATTTGCATCTTACATATTGGTGTGTATTTCAGAGGCGTATTCAGGATTTTGAGATGATGGGTGCACTATTACAAAAATGTTGATTTAAGATATAAATTTGATCGATTTGACATTTAGGTTCTTATTACTAAAAGATGTTCAAATTTTAGTGACAATATTATAACATGATCGAGTATTTATAAGCAACACTGTCTCTATATATAAATGCTACTAAATGTTTTATCGACCTTAGATGCAATATTAACATGATAGGAATTATATCAAAATTATTTTTCATCTGAACTAAATTTCTGACTTCATCACTATTTGCCAGCAAATGGTTTACAAGGGAAGCACAGCAATCCAGCCTACTTGGAGAACTTTCTCTTTACTCTAACACCATTAACAGCAGGTGAAACAACCTTTGGTGTCACATTTGATTGGAATGAGGAGTTTGGAGTTCCAGATGCATTTATCATCAAAAATATGCATATCAATGAGTTCTTTCTCAAGTCACTCACACTTGAAGATGTGCCTAATCATGGCAAGGTCCATTTTGTTTGCAATTCTTGGGTTTATCCTTCTTTTAGATACAAGTCAGATCGCATTTTCTTTGCAAATCAGGTATGATTTACTTTTTCAAAGTACTAACGGGTAGTTTTGTAGCTGGTTTGGAGGTGGGTTATGCATGCATTAAATGCTGCGTAACATGATTTTCCTATTCATTTTTCAGCAATTCAGCTCATTGAGAAAATGCATGGTGGGAAATAGATTTTCAGTGCAATTACAATATTTTTCTTAATTTTTCCATATGAAACAATTACAATATTTTTCTTTTTTCGCCAATTTAATAAAAATATTTGTGGGAATAGCTACTGAACATTTTTCAGTCGGAATATAGTGATATTTTTGGTAGTGCAAGTTATTCATATATAAAATTGATACGATGTTTGGTTACTATTTAAAAATAAGCATAACTAATACATACTACATATATATGTTATATGAGAAAATCCATATATTGTTATAGGCAGGATATACATGAATGACTAAACTATGCATAACTAATCCATACATAAACTACTAATACCTGGATGACTCTAACCAACTACGAAACGACCCCTGAGCATGTAAGCAAAGGCAAGTGTTCAAACTCAAAAGTTTTCGCAATGTCTTGATTGTTTATGCAGCCATATCTCCCAAGCGAAAATACAGAGAAAATGAATTGCTAACATTAGGAGGAGATGGAACTGGAAAGCGCGAGGAGTGGGATAGGATTTATGACTATGATATCTACAATGACTTGGGTAATCCTGATCAAGGTAAAGAAAATGTTAGAACTACCTTAGGAGGTTCTGCTGAGTACCCGTATCCTCAGAGAGGAAGAACTGGTAGACCACCAACACGAACAGGTTAGTTAGGCATTCACAAATATCAGTCCATTCTACGTACTTACTCAACGCGTATAGCTTCATTGAAAGCAACTTTTTGATCAGTTACATTGTTGCTTTGTATAGATCCTAAAAGTGAAAGCAGGATTCCTCTTATTCTGAGCTTAGACATCTATGTACCGAGAGACGAGCGTTTTGGTCACTTGAAGATGTCAGACTTCCTAACATATGCTTTGAAATCCATTGTTCAATTAGTTTGTATGATTACGAATCGTTACAAGTACTAAATAAGGATTTTCACATGTTATTTGACAGGCGATGAACAATAGTAAACTTTTCATATTGAACCATCATGATGTTCTTATACCATATTTAAGAAGGATAAACACTACAACAACGAAAACATATGCCTCGAGAACTTTGCTCTTCTTGCAAGATAATGGATCTTTGAAGCCACTAGCAATTGAATTGAGTTTGCCACATCCAGATGGAGATCAATTTGGTGTTACTAGCAAAGTGTATACTCCAAGTGATCAAGGTGTTAAGAGCTCTATCTGGCAATTGGCCAAAGCTTATGTTGCGGTGAATGACTCTGGTGTTCATCAACTAATTGGTCATTGGTAATTCCCTTTATATCATAAGACTTCTATAGTGATTCATGATACACAATAGTAACTAACTCGAAGGGGAGCCTTGAAGTAACTGGTAAAGTTGTCATGAGTTCATAAGGCTGTGTACAATAGATTCTTGTGGTTCGGCCCTTCTTTAGACCCTGCATATAGCGGGAGCTTTAGTGCATCGGGATGTCCTTAATAGTGATAGTGCTTTGTACTATTAATCTAATACGTTTGATCATCTTCGCAGGTTGAATACACATGCGGTGATTGAGCCATTTGTGATTGCAACAAACAGGCAACTAAGTGTGCTTCACCCTATTCATAAGCTTCTATATCCTCATTTCCGATGAATATTAATGCTTTGGCAAGACAGATCCTAATCAATGCTGCTGGAGTTTTTGAGAGTACAGTTTTTCAATCCAAATTTGCCTTGGAAATGTCAGCTGTCGTTTACAAAGATTGGGTTTTCCCTGATCAAGCCCTTCCGGCTGATCTTGTTAAAAGGTACTATACGATAAGATGTTGTCAAATTAACATTATATGAAAACATTAGGCTGTTCACATTGGTATCTTGCTTATATGACCAATTCAATTTCAGGGGAGTAGCAGTTGAGGACTCGAGTTCTCCTCATGGTGTTCGTTTACTGATAGAGGACTATCCATACGCTGTTGATGGCTTAGAAATATGGTCTGCAATCAAAAGTTGGGTGACAGACTACTGCAGCTTCTACTATGGATCGGACGAAGAGATTCTGAAAGACAATGAACTCCAAGCCTGGTGGAAGGAACTCCGAGAAGTGGGACATGGTGACAAGAAAAATGAACCATGGTGGCCTGAAATGGAAACACCACAAGAGCTAATCGATTCGTGTACCACCATCATATGGACAGCTTCTGCACTTCATGCAGCAGTTAATTTCGGGCAATATCCTTATGCAGGTTACCTCCCAAATCGTGCCACAGTAAGTCGAAGATTCATGCCTGAACCAGGAACTTCTGAATATGAAGAGCTAAAGAAAAACCCCGATAAGGCATTCTTGAAAACTACAGATGAGATTTACCCGAAAATGAAGAAAGCTGGAGTTTGAATAAATCTTCATTATTATGTTAAGTGTAATCTCCCTTTGTTTGCTTCATTTCTGTATGTTTGATTCTCCTAAGTTTACTGTATTTTCATTTCAACGTTACTTGTTATGTTGTGAGAATAATAAAACTAATTCCAGCTGAAAATTCCAATATATTTTGCAACTACTTGTCATATCTTGTGAAAGTGTTGGACAAATCCTCGTACTATTTATGGATTTGAATATCACTACAAGTTTCAATATTAGAATTCGATGCCAAATAGGGGATTTTCGAAATAGAAAATCTTCTCATACCTATGCTCAAGGATCGGATCTTTTATTTCATCTTCTAAGCTAATAGATTGCTCACTCAAATCAATGTTGGGTTTAGGATTTTTTTTTTCCCTTCCTATGTGGATAAATAAAAGTCTTATTAGGAGCAGCCCACTTTAGCCCATAACCCAAATTTTATGTGGCATATATAAGGCTTATTTGGTCTTATTTTCAGAAACACAGGAGAGAAAAATCAAGAGATATTCGTTTTAGAGATTGAGAGAAAAAGAGAAAAATCTCGTTTTTGCTTCGGGAAATTTTCTGCTCAGGCAATCCGCTTCAGACAGAGTTTGCCGCTTCGTTAACCGTTGGATCGTTCTCAAATTTGAACTGGGAGTTCTCCGCATCTGGTTCTTGCAATTCAACCGTGGAGATCGGATTTGGAGTTCTGTAACTTCTGATTTGAGGGCGTGCACAGTAGCGCGTTTTGGGGTGAAATCTCTTTAATTCTCTAGTTTTGGTGCAATCTTGATTTGTTGTTGCTCGTTGTTTGGCGCTTGTTTTGTGGCCAATGTTGGAGAACAATTTTGTAACTCTTGGTGTTTATAGTGGAGTTTTTGGTCCTGTGGTTTTTACTCTTCACATCGAAGGATTTTCCACGTAAATTGTTGTGTCTTGTGTGATTGGCTTATTCTTATCTTGTTACTTTAGTTTGGTTGATATACTTGCTGTCCATTCTTCATATTGCTTGATTTGGTATGTCTTCTCTTGGTTCAAATTAAAAGGAAAAGTTTAGATTTGGGTATTATTCCGCTGCTATCCTGTCTGGCATTCTTGTTAGTGTCTTGCCTTTCCCAACAAAGTGGTATCAGAGCATTGGTTGTTGTTCATTATTGATTTGAATTATGGAGGCAAATATGAGCAAGATGGTTTGTTTAAATGGTAGTAACTATCATATTTGGAGAGGCAAGATGAAAGATCTTCTATTTGTCAAGAAAATGCATTTACCTGTGTTTACCTCTAATAAACCCCAATCCATGACGGATGAGGAATGAGAATTTGAGCACTTGCAGGTTTGTGGTTATATTAGATAATGGGTTGAAGATAATGTTCGAAATCACATTGTGAATGAGATACATGCCGAAAGTTTGTGGGACAAACTCGAGACGCTTTATTCTTCGAAGACTGGCAACAATAAGCTATTACTATTGAAACAATTGATGAATATCAAGTATGAAGAGGGCACTCTTATTTCTGATCATATTAATGATTTTCAAGGTGTTCTTGACCAGCTATCTGGAATGAATGCAAAATTCGATGAAGAAATACAGGGACTATGGCTTCTTAATACTCTGCCAGACTCTTTTGAAACTCTTTGAGTTTCTTTGACTAATTCTGCTCCCAGTGGTGTTGTGACCATGGAATATGCTAAGAGTGGTGTCTTGAATGAAGAGATGAGAAGAAGATCTCAAGGCTCAACTTCTTCTACTTCACACTCCGATGTTTTGGTTACTGAAGATAGGGGGAGAAACAAGTTCAGAGGTCAGAATGACAGATATAAAAGTAGAGGTAAGTCAAAGTCTAAATACAAGAATGTTACATGTGACTATTGCCACAAGAATGGGCATATCAAGAAATTTTGTTTTAAGTACAAG
>JAJOOH010009746.1:0-15927 GCA_029582605.1 Solanum gracilifrons | reverse complement strand
TAGCTCTGAAGAACGAGGTTTTGCAGAAAATAACATTTTTGGGGTTTTTCTCTGATTTAAGTCGTGACTAGCCTGCCACAGCGGGGCCCATCCCACCACAGCGGTCCTGCCCTGGCGGAATTAATTCCTCCCCAGCGTCTTGCACGGATATAGAAACTAGGAATTTGTGTTCCAAGCTCCCATTTCACAACACACCTTCAAACCTTGACGTTCTAAAACTACTCTTTCACGCCAAGATCAGTTTAGGGAGTTCTACTCGCCCGAATTTGATTTCGCAAAGCTGTACAGGCTCCTTAACGTCTGATTAATCCCCCCATCCATTACTGGATTGCCCTAGATCTCACCTGACTTTGATTTCGTCCAAGTTTGTCCTAGGCGGGAAATTTCCAAGTTACTACTCAAAAGTTTTCTGGCCCAAATTACTTCCCCATTGGCTTTTTCATAACGACGGGAGCAGGGCGTTACACATACTCAATATAAATATATAAAAAAATAAAAATATATATGGACCAATTCATAGCCAATGAAGAAGGAAAGATGAAAATATATGTTCATGCTATATTCACTCTAGTGTTCCATTTGATTGAAATCTCTTGCAACAAATACTTTACTTTTTTCGTTCAACTTTACTTACATATCTATTAAAAAATAATTATTATCATTGCTATATTATCATATTATAATTAAAAGTGAAAATCTATTTTTGAAATAGTGGACTTAATATCAAAAAAAGTAATTCAATGGATTACACTGTTGCACGTTGTTTTAGCAATATTTGGAAGAAACTCCTTCGTTTGAGGGTAAAAGAATAGAACATAGAAAAATAAAGAAGAAATATCTTACCCCAATCATGTGTCTTTTTTTGTATTTGTTTATTAGTATTGTCTCTCCCACAACTTGATCTATTAATTTTATTAGAAAAAATAGACCAATGTGTGTATTCGTCACTGCTCACTCGTTATGTGAATATTAATTATTAAATTTTCTCTCGAATGAAAACACAAAAGAAATTAATTAAAGAAACAAAACATGAAATAGAAATGAAAATCTCCGCAGACAATATATAGAAGTTTTTTGTGTGAAACAATAGCGGAGCAAGAAATTTTACGAAGGGTGTCCAATATAACATAAGCAATTTTTTTCGATAAATGGATGCACTAAAAATTTTAAAATTAAACTATGTAATATTAATATTACTTTTTTTACGAATAAAAAAACAAATTGCATAATATTTAGGTTTAATACTTGTGTTTAATTTAATATAAAGTGAACGAACAAAGCCAAAAGGGGGAGGGGGGGGGGGATTAAGCTTAAAATGAAATCATTTTTACGTTTCAAGTTTTCACTAATTTATGATGACGACGACAATAATGAAGACATGAATAATGGAAGCAGAATCAAACGAGGTGTTCTTTTGTTCGCTTGTTGAATAGTTTAAATTTGTGTATTAACTTTAAGGTAAATAATTACATTTAAATTTTATTTCAAATTTTAATGAAAAAAAATAAAAAGTCCAATTCATTGAAAATTCAATTGGCTACAAAACGTAGATTTCTAATTAAAAATCGTTTTGATGAATAATATCTGAATTACTTCAAAAATAACAAATTTAATAACTATTATTTAGAAAATAATTTAATTAGCTTAGACAATTAAAGGAGCAAGTTAATAGGAGAGTTCTACTTAAAATAAATAAAAACGCAACTATAGGGATTCTAACCCACGGGTGCAACATGAGCAAAAATGTCTCACACCACTGCGCTGCAGCTTCTTATTGTGTTAAGGATGTCCAAAATATTAAATTTAACCAATCCAAGTAGCATTTTACTTATATATACGGTATAATTTTCCGGTGGAGGGTGTCGACACCCTCTGTACACTGTAGCTCCGCCACGATGTGAAGCAAAGTTCACAGTTAATTACACATTTCTCTGCAGTCAATACTTAAATTTCAATGCTAAGAACTTCGGCGAAACATATCAATGGATTGGGGATGAATTATTTATGAAAATTTTAAATGATCTCAAATTTTCACAGAAAAGAGATCCCCAAGAATTTATAAGGAATGAATGGTTATGATTTATGACCGAAAAAACTGAAGGCTGAAATTATTGTGACTATTCGTCGGAAATAAGTCTCTTTTTAATAAATAAAATATGTAGGTTACTTAAAAAGGTATTAATGTTCTAAAATGATATAAATAATATTGAAGTATGTGCGTGATGAAAATTGTAAAAGAGATAACTCATCGGAAAAAGCACAACCCTTTGAAAACATCACAACCCTTCAAAAATGTCACAACCCGTCAAAAAGGCCACAACCCTTTGAAAAAGTCGCAACTCATCGAAAAATTCACAATCAATTAAGATGAAAAGGTATCTACTTTTAATATAATAAAATTAATTAAATAAATAAATAAAATAAATTGAGTATTTTTAGTTGAGTGTATTATAGTAATTCAACATTCAAGTTTGTGAGTTCATGTTTTTAAGGTAGTATAGAAGATATATATATAGATAAATAATTATGCCATCATTGAGTATTTTTGAATAAGAAAACCCGCCGAGTGCAGTTATAAATTAATGGTATATTTATTTATTATCTATTTTAGGTAAATACTAATATTATTGGGAAAAAAAATATTCTTTGTGCAAAATCATAATTTTTATTTTGTTGGATTCATTTATCTCATAAACTGAAAGGAAGAATACCAAACAAATTCGTCTCAAGTTGCTATTTACACGGATAAAAATATGTTAATATTCGATTGATTTGATGAACATAACAATATAGTATCCACAACCTCAAAATTTTAGATTCGCCTTTGACAATAATAGTGAATAAAATCACGATAAATGATCATATGTTTCACATTAATTGTTAAGTAAACAGTGTTATAATGATTTCAAGAAGGGGCACTAGTCACTGTGTTGGTTTAGCTTTATAAAAGCTAATTTAGCTTTGTTTTAATTTAGTATATCTTCTAAAGATGATACAATACATTTGGAACCAGTTACATGTAAGGAAGTACTTATCGCATTTAGAACTCTTCACAATTTTATGATGTAGTTCGATAGACAACATCGAAATTTTTGGATGCAATAAGAAAGTTAGAGATAAGCATCAACTAGATTTAAATTTTAACAAAAATATAAAACATAGAACACGATAGAATCATATTTCACTAAATTGTCTTAGATATATATTTACTTTTAAAAGAATTATTAATTTATGATATTAATGAGACCATATATTTATATAGAGGTCTTCTCAAAATATATTATCTTATTATCTTATCGAAATGAGTAATTTTTTTCATTGGCCCAAGTCGGGACCGGAGAAAAATATTATCTTAGAGAGGTTATTAATTAACCGAGTATTAATTCAGTGAGATTTTATTGTAGTATATTATATTAAAAACAGACACCTTTTCACATTGCAGGGTTGTAACATTTTCAAAGTGTTACAATTTTTCTGATTAGTTGTGACTTTTTTGAAGGAGTATGACTATTCTAAATGATTGTGACTTTTCCGAAGAGCTGTGACTTTTCCAAAGGGTAGTGACTCTTCCAAAGAGTTGTGACTTTTCTTATGAGTGATGACCTTTTTGAAGGGTTGTGACTTTTCTAAAGGGTTGTGACTTTTTTTTGATAAGGCAAAATAAATATTTTTTTCATACACTACCCTTGTTGGCTATAAAAAGAGGGGTTTCCTCACATTTTTAAACTATAATTTTTTAAAGTTTTTCTATTGCTCTTCTTCTTCTTCTAAAACAACCAATTTAGTACATTTTTTATATTTTATATTATATATATTATATAAAAAGAAGGCTTCATCACATTGAATGCTTACGACTTTTTTGAAGAGTTGTGACTTTTCCGATGGGTTGTGACATTTTCGAAGAATTGTGACTTTTATGATAAGACACAATAAAAACATGCTCATAATACCCTTTGTTAACTTTAAATGGAGGAGTTTCCTAACATTTTTAAACTACGATTTTTTTTTTGTTTTCCTAACTTTAAATGGAGGTGTTTTTTGGATGTTGATATGAACTTTCATTAGTAAACAAAAGAAAGTTTAACTCCATTATTCATTCAAACTTATACTATATCATTTCATTTATAGATGTTTATTTAAAAAAATTTATAGTGTAGTATATGATTTGATATTCACGCGCAACGCACGTGCATCAAAACTAATTCATATAAAGTCATAAGAGAAGTCCCTAAATTCTCCAAGGATATTGATTGTTTCAACTTGGAAGTTGCTCTACATTGTGAGCTCTTTATTTCATACCTCTAAATTCTGGATCAGCCTCTCACAATAATAGTGAATAAAATCACGATAAATGATCATATGTTTCACGTGAATTGTTAAGTAAACAATGTTATAATGATTTCAAGATGGGCCCCAAGCCACTATGTCGGTTTAGCTTTATAAAAGCTAATTTAGCTTCATTTTAACTCAGAAAAATCAACCAAAATTCATATCAAATCAGAAGGGAAATCCCTAAATTCTCCATGGATATTGATTGTTTCAACTCAGAAGTTTAACAGAAATTGCTCTACATTGTGAGCTCTTTATATACCTCCAAATTCTAGATCCCGCCTCTGACAATATTAGTGAATAAAATCACGATAAATGATCATATGTTTCACGTGAATTGTTAAGTAAACAATGTTATAATGATTTCAAGACTCTGCAAGGTATGAATGAAGTGGTAAACACTTTCACATTAGCAACAGAATATAGATAAGTTGATAACATACTACCACCTAGCAAAGCAATAAACGAGATACTAAATTGATGACTAATGTCATCCGAGATTGTTAACAGTGAAATGGCTCAAGTTTTAGTTGAAGATCACAACCTTTTTATCACATGAAATTCACATTCAAACACTATCTACCTTTTCCAACTTCAACCAATATAAACTCTTTCCAAACACCTAATCTCTCACACAGCCATGTATAGATTGCAATCTGGCATTCAAAGGCTATTCTCACCTCTCTTTCAATATCTACAAAAATGCTAAGATAGAGCATTGATGATTAATCACCTGCTAATATCTTTTCATCTTCACCACTTGCAGATATAAATAGTTAACAATAAGATTCAAAAATTTACCAAGGTAAGACTTTGAAATACATATTAACTTCTACAACTAGCACAACAATTACACATGTGAAAGCTTTCTAAAGCAGAAAATACCTACTTCCGATAAATCCTTAGCATTTATGATTAAGTGTTTATATATTGCCGAGGACAAAAAAGAAGAAAGACAGTAGACATTGCAGCTAATCAAATATTTCATGTGCGATACTGATCTGAAATTCAAACTAGTACAAACTAACAGCCTAGAGCGAACAAGAACACTGGAACACTTCTCCTGAAACAATCTCATCAGAGAACAAGAAAGTTTCACCTGGGGGCACCATACATCTGATTAGCATCATACTGAGGAGCATAACCAGGCTGGGGTGAAACACTCTTAACATAACCAGCAGCAGCAGGTACAGGCGCATAACCACCACCTGGTTGAGTCATGGATTGATCATAACCAGGCTGAGCTGGGACTGAAGAAGGGACTGGAGCTGGTTGAGCATAAGCTTGCTGTCCAGAAAATGGTGCACTATAAGTTGTTGAAGCCTGAGCACCACTGTAAGTTTGATCAGCTGGTCCCTGATAACCATAGCCTGCATTGTTTGTGGCCTGCTGTTCAGTGTAAGTGGGCTGTGAAGGGTAGGAACTGTAACCTCCAACTGGGGCTGCTTGAGCATAAGCAAGAGGTTGTTGTGGCACAGGCTGACCATATCCAGGAACAGGCTGGGCACTTTGCTGAGGATACCCAGGACCAGAAGCTGGGGCACCTTGTGGATGATTATATCCATCAGCAGCAGTGGAAGATCCATATGTAGGGTAAGTTTGTTGCACTTGCCCACTGGATGCATAGGGATATTGCTGTTGATGCAGCATACTAGCACCATACCCTTGGGTTGATGGAGCTGGACCCTGATATGGCACTTCTCCAGGTTGATTAGCCCTGGGATGGCTATAAGGTTGCGAAGCCTGTGGATGCATACCATAGGAAGGAGGTTTACCGTATTGCTCATGGGTTCCATAGCTGGGATGTGCACCACTTTGAGGGTAAGATGTTGGCTGAGAAGGTCCATGTCCTCCATACTGATTTTGTGGTGCCATCTGGTGGTCATATTTTACATCAGTGTATCCATGTCCATAGCCTTGTCCATGCTGTGTCTGATGAGGGTATGAATGGCCATAATCTGGACCATGTTGCTGCCCATAGTTGTAGTTTGCCTGAGAAGGTGAACCCATAGAAGAGCCAGAAGCATGAGCATGAAATTTACACAAAAGCAAAAGCTGAGGCATTGGCCATATACCTTGCCTGCTGTAATTATCAGTTATAACCACCAACCTGTGATGGAGGACCCTGCATAGAGGCTTGAGGCCTTTGCTCCCAACCTGGACCAAATCCGCCTCTTGGTGCTTGTTGTGGAGGATAATTTCCATAGGCAGGAGGTGGATATTGTGGGCTGCGAGATGAGTATTGTCCTCTTTGATGGTAATCATAACCTGGAAACTGCCCAGGATGACCACCACGGGGTCCCCATTGAGGGGGGGCACCTCCGCCACGTGGGCGAAATGGCTGCTGACCATAACCCGAAGAGAGAGTTGCTGGCCTCACAGGCTATCACACAGCATTGTGAAAAGAAAGACAACTAGAGAAGTTAGCCAAAAAATTGCAAACATAACAAAAAATATAAGAATAAAATACACAACTCAGGCATAGCTGCCAGGGAATGAAGTAAATGTAACTTGTGAAGCTTGAACTGTAGCTGGGCAATAACTGCAAGAAAACACTCATAGACAGATTGTACTTGCATTGAGTTACAATAAAACACATTAAAGAAAAATGATAGCAAGAATGCTGATGAAAAGACAAAAGATTAAAAGCAACAGTAGTAATCTAAGACGCATTAAGAAAAAATCAAAGACAACTGTTTATACGGAACACGGTTACCTCAAAAACCAAAACAATCAGGAGTCGCCCATCAAACTAGCAAGAAAGCACAACAAGAAATAAATTGATGTTCCTTGATACTATTTCAGATAACTAAACAAACCATTATCTGAATTTTAGAACATACATATCAAGCATCTTCAAAAATCACATCTAAATAGTATCCAAGAGGCAGAACTATCAATCTTCAGTCTTGAATAGAAGAACCTCTTTTATTGCATTCACTTGTGTAATACCATGACAGTCATCCTACTTCCATAACCAGGTATTAATGCAAGTCAACAGGTCGACTATTGAATTATCCTATGCTTAAGATAATAAGATATCAGATTTCATCATGGATATAATACACTCAATAAAGATGATTTAACTAATGATGGCACATTCTGCAACATGGTGTCTTGCACAGAGCATAGGGTATCAAGAGAGTACTCTTTTAATATAAACCTTACTATTATTATCATTTTTAGTTTTTAAGTCTCGAAGCAATCTTACCAACTATTAACATCTGCAATGGCGGGGGTTAATGCTTGATACCTCTCTTCAGTGGTCGAGAGTGAATAGTAGTTGTCTATGGCTACACCAACGCAATGCTGCGATGTCAAAGACAAAATCCAAATCTGCATTTTTAAAGCCAACCAATTCGAAATTGGCACTCTTTGACAAATATAAATCATGGCAACCGACATCCCAACACAACATTCTCTTTAACTGTATTCAATTGACCTTGGCACGCAAACTTTAATGGATGTTCAACAAACACTCATCATGACATTTTCTTCATCTAATGCAAAGTGCCTACTCATCACCATGCATAACATAGTAACCCACTACAAGATAGGAAGTTAAATAAATCCTAAGTACAAAAATGCATTCCCTCTGCAGTTCAGACCGAGCAAAGCAAGTCACCAACAGGAACTTGTAAACAATGAATAGCAAGGAATTAGTACAGTATTATATTCTACCTAAACAGGTGCCTCAAGTAAAACCATTAAGAAGTTGCCACACTGACCCAAGCCCTTGTATGCAGAGAACTTCATGCCCCTTTAGTAATAACACTATTAAGCATACCAATGTTCCAAAAACTCTTGCTGATACCCTCCTACTAGTAATAGCCATACTATTACTTCAGAAGATCTGCCCAACTACATTCATTCTTAACATATATCTTCTGATTGAACTTGTAAATCATCATTTTGTACAAGAACAAATCAACTGCTAAATGCCGAAATTGGGACGCGACAGTTAAATTCTACAAGATTTAATAAAACACATGCATCAAATTCAACTGAAGTTGCACATTTACAGAACATACCAAGTGATTTTTATAATCGGGAAATCTCGGAGGGCCCTCTGGTGAATTGTTTGAAACTCATTGGGCCTATTCATCCATACTTCTCTACTTAAACACAAGCTTTTGTCCATCGCAAGGTTCAAACTCATGATGTGCGCCTAACCCACACATCATATGTTGCACAACTGCCACTAAACTAAAGCCCTAGGGGCTCAAAGTATACTAAATAATATAAAGAACACATTGCATTATATAATTAAATTACTTAATTCCAAAATATGCATCCAAAATTTGCAGAAAGTTATCCCTAAAACATACATTTCTGTCTAAAGCTCCAGGTTCTAACCCAATTGCAGAGATGTTAAGTGTCAACTATAAGTACTTAAGAAAAAGTCATTACCACAAGTGAAACGAGATAATATTTGATCTGAAATATCAGAATTGCATTAAAAGCCACCTAATTGAAACTCACACAAGCCCACTGGAAAGAATAAGGCAGAACATCTAGACAAACCTGACTCATGACTTCTTTGATCATCTCTCGTGCCATCTCAATTTGCTTTTTATCACCAGTCACACGTACTGTTCTTTCTTTAGATTCTTTTCCATCAGAAGGAAGTGGCACCAGCTAGGGAAATAGTAGAACATTGATTTGGTTATTAGCCACAGGTAATTTGATTGCCTCTAACAAAAAACTACTTTGCACCAAAATGTACCAACAAAAATCATAAGGTGTTATCAATACCTGAATTCGTGCCCCTGATCTTGTCTGAAGGCTCTTGATAGTGTCCCCACCTTTTCCAATTATTAAACCAACCTACAGCAAGAGGAGAATATGAAGAGTCATTTCCAATCATGGAAACTAAAGAATAAAAAACAATAACCTCTTCCACCCTCAGGAAGTCCTCAATCAAAATGAGGGCATGAAAGGTAAAAGAAAGGGGAACAAGTCAAAAATACAACCTTCTCATTTGGAACTTGTATCTCAATCTGTTCTCCAACCACAGCCTGCACAGTGCCAAAGCCTCTAGCCACAAGTGCAGGAGAACCACCAGCATCAGCCTAGAGAGTCAATAGTTCATCACAACATTGGACTCATGATTAACAAACCATAAAAAATTGGGAAGATAACAAAAGGAAACGGCATTAAGACAAACCACATACCTCAGCTATGACATCCTTTATTAATTTCTCAGCTTTATTTATATTTTCCAATGTTCCAATCAGTTCAACTGGCCTACTGGCAGCATGTGGATCAGTATCAGCATCGCGCATTATCTGAATTTTAGCACCTGAGTTGTATTGCAGGTATCGAATAGTATCGCCAGATTTTCCAATAAGAACGCCAACCTGTACCAGTTTTACATAGAGCTCCATGAGATTCAAGTCAAATGCTGGCCAAGATGAGATAGCACAAACCAAAATGATGTTCAATTTTTCCATGTTTTGTTGGTCAAAACATTTTGAATAACATTTTTTCTTGGAAAACAAAGTTCCTCAAATAAGAGAAAGATAACTTCTTAAACATGTTCCTTAAGTGGTCGCTCATCATCTCATTCCCATCCCAGAAGTTTTCCACATGCCTAGCCAATTATTCCACTAGGTGAAGATTAAATTCAGTCAGAGCAAAACAAGATTTCTTTTGTTTTCAACAAATCTTTTCATCACCTTATTATTGGGGACCTCCATTTTGCGCGTAATTGTTTGATCATCAGAGGCTGGATGCTCTTGATCAAGCTGCACACCCTCCATTTCAGGAGGTTCAGCTGAGGGCTCCTCCTGAATGTCACCGGGCACTTCAGCTGAGGGCTCATGAATGTCACCTTTAGATGGTTCATCAACCTGAGTACTCTTCTCTGCCTCAGACTCCTGAATGTCACCTTTAGATGGTTCATTGACCTGAGTACTATTCTCTGTCTCAAGAAAAGTTTTGGCATCAGATTGTTCAACATCCCCTGTTTGCTGATTATCATCAGCAGGTTGTTCTTTACAGGATTCAGGAGCCTCCGGGGCTACTTCTTGAGAAACCTCTGGATGAATACTAGGCTGCTCATTATCATCTACTTTTGACTCTTCCTCTACCTTCTCCTCATAACCATTTTGGGATGCTGAAAACGGGTAAAAGAAGGTAAGAAGATTTCCTAAATGGACTGCTTATACATATAATCTTGGTACTTTTCACATTTAACAAACAATTGCAGTCCCTTAAAGTACTGTCCAACAACATTTGAACTCAATACAAAACATTCATTACACACATATCCACTTACTCAGTACTTCAAGTTCAACACAAAAACCCAATTCCCTTTCTCAAGTATTTTCCACCACAAGAATTTCATAAAAAAGACCTAAAACATTGCACACCAGAATTCAAGAAATGAAGCAACCACATGGCAAAACCGAAATCATCATCTTTGGCTCTTAACAAGAACACCAAAATGAAGACTACACACATACACACCCAAGAAAAACTGCACAAAAATCACAATGCAAGACACTAAAACAATGTAAACTGTAACAAGGGTTAGCTCTAAAAGAAAGGGGGAAACGAGGAAAATACCCAATCCATTAGCTTTATCCTCCAAACGAGGTCGTTTAGGTTCAGACCCATCAACATCAGCAGCCTCTTCCTCAATTGTTCCGTCAAGTTTTGGCACAGAATCGGACACCGTTTCAGGATTCGGGTCCGACCCAACCTCAGTGTGTGGTTCAGGTGCGTTCAGCTCCAAATCCTCCAGCTTTCTCTTGTGATGATCTGATGGAACTGGGCTTGTTGCTTCCACCATCACTTCTTCATCTGCCATATTCTGGATCCAAATACGGTAACCGTGTTTGCTTTGGCTATCGATTTTTTGTTTCCGTAAAATAAATGGTTATAAAGAGAGAGGAAACACCAAAATTATGAGAGCAAATACTTGCCAGATTTATATAGGGAGAAAGTTGGTTAGATTGTTTTTTCTATTTTTTCAGATTGATTAGGGTTGGTTACTAGGGTTTCTAGCCCATGTTATTTGGACCAATTGTAAATAGGCCCATATGTCATGTTGTATATATGATTGTATACCATAAATCAAGAAATATTTTGCTATCAATAAGAGTTTCCTATATGAGTGATAATGAAATTAAATACATCAAATGTTCTGAGTGTGTAAGGTGACATTAAATACAATCATTTTGGATGGCAACATGTAACAAGAACTAATGAGTTTTCTATCATAGTGAAATAAATTAAAGACATCTTGAAATCAATGTATAAATATCATTTGAGAATTTGCTTTCAAATATATAACCCTAATTGAAAATAGATCTAAGATGTCATATTTGAGAAATCATGATGATAAGTTAAGTGTATATCATAAATAGTATTTTTATTGGGGAATTTCTTACAATTGATATACAATATATGAGCTAATGATGTCTAATTTATAATCCAGTTGAGAGAGATGTCTATGCCTTGCTGGGGCATCGAACCAATCTATATGATGTGGATTCCCTATTGAGCCTCTTGGGCTAAAAGATTTAACTGAATAGTAGTATACTCAAATCCTAAGATGACATGTAGAAATGGGACTTTGATTTTCTTAACATGCATCCACTGATATGCTCATAAATAGATAAACTATCTATATGAGTTTAAATTTTCGTCCCTGAAATACAGCAAACAGGAAAGAAAAATAGCAAGCAAACGTTAGAATCTTTATGAAATCTTTAAGAAAAGATATGTAATCCCCTGATTCTTCTCTTCACGATTGTTCTTGATTTGATGGAATACTTGCGGCTCAAGATTTGGAGCGAAGACTTCTTTGTATGCGGAAGACTTGCAGATTACCACTGAAGAACAAGGATTCTCTATATATTTATGTGTATGTTTCTGGTCTTATGAAGACCTTTTTATATAGGCTTGAGTTAGAGTTTTAGGGGTATTTTGGTCCAAGTAATTTTGGCCCTTGGGCTTGAAGAACATGAATTGGGCTCGTCTTGTTAACTTAATGGACTGACCCAAATGTAATTTCGACTTGATTTAAGTAATATAATTTTGACTTAAATATTAATCCGACTTTATTAACTGATAATTTGACTTGGTCAACGTATCATGAATTTAAGATTTAATCCAAATTTAATATGAATTTATCAATAAAACTTCGCTGTCTACAAATGCCCCCTGCTTCGAGGCTTGTTGGGGCGCTCGATTTGTCGAACTTGTAAAGACAAGCCTTGAAGTATTTGTGAAACAAATGTTATTTTCACGTAGTTGATCTTTCGCGAAACATTTGAAACTTCATGAGAAATTACTATATTGATATGTTGAGGTTATCCAAATCAACATATACTAAAGTCTTTATGACAACATTCTCTAATTTGTAAGAGATTATTTGACTTTCGGTCATTTACCAACTCTTTTTTTATTTGAAGTGTTTCCAGCTCATGAAGACTTATCACATGACATTTCTTCGTAGTTTGATAATTTTATTTGGGTCATCAGCTACAAAATGGATGCCAATTCGATGAGCAAGGATTGTGTCTACAAGCTTGACATGGTGATATGAAGCTTGTGATTTCGACACAAATTTTAGGCGTTGCTTTCCTTGGGGTTGAATGCCCTATCAACGGGTTTTTCTCCAATTTTGCTCGATCACTCGAATAAAACGTAAGGAATCCAAATTCTCATTACACGAGTCTATCCTCATTCGTGATATTATTTGCTACTTCCCATGTTAGTTTTCGGGAAAACATTACATGTTATTTACTCGATTTTCAGAATTTTTTTCCATGTTTGATTCCGATGGAACTTCCATAACTTAGTTCCAATAAAAACTTACCATAATTTGGTTCCTATGGAATATTCATAACTTGATTCCTATGGAAATTTTCTATAATTTAATTCCTATTAAAACTTACCATAATTTTCATAATTAATAGGAACTATGCTTTCCATCATTATAATTTTCTATAATTCGTAGGTATGAGATTAATGTCTCCATGTTTTAAAATCTATATATACCCACATTCTACTGGTGATTGTATATCGTATTGTTGCGTCATCAAGTTCAATTGAGTCCTCTCTCAAGTAAGTCCTTTTCGCAACTCTGATGTTCTTCACTTTTTCTTCAGCTCAACACGACTTTGACAGAAAATTCCTATCTCATTGTAGGAATATCTAAATTGTTATTCGTTTAATTTTCCACAAACTAGACTCATAGAGATACAATATATCCGAAAATCACGATCAGAACACTCCTGAATTCACTCAAGTGATTTTTTGAAATCAGCTTAAAATTCTAATGAACTGAATGCACCAACTTTGTGCGGCTTCACAAAAAAATCATATCTTGATGTAGGAATAACAAAATTGTAATCCATTTGATTTTTCAGAAATTAGACTTGTAGAGCTACAACATATCCGAAAATCACGATCAGACAACTCCCGAATTCACTCAGGTAATTTTTTGAAATCAACTTAAAGTTATGATGAACTGACTGCACCAGCTTTGTACAGCTTTACGAAAAAAATCATATCTCGATGGAATAATGAAATCATAGTCTGTTTGATTTTTCAGAAATTAGACTCGTAGAGCTAATACAAATTCGAAAATCATGATCAGACAACTCCCGGATTCACTCAGATAATTTTTTGAAATCAACTTAAAGTTCTCATGAACTGACTGCACCAGCTTTGTGCAGCTTCACAAAAAAAATCTTATCTCGACGTAGGAATAACGAAATCACAAGCGGTTTGCAGTGTTGGAACGAAAACTCATAGGACTACGTCTTATACAAAAACCATGAATATATTGCATCTTTACTCATTAGGTTTTCTATTTGAAATCAGCCTTTCGCCAACCTCAAAAATTTGGGGTTACCACCTTTACTTTCGACATGTTCTTACGAATATAACTTTTTCCTTTTAGTTAATTTTTATTGAATATTTTGGATAGAGAAATATGGCTTCAATCCCGCAACATGATACACTTCCGCGATCGAGATTCGCCGCATCCTTTTCTTGAAGTAGTGGGTGACAAACAAAAAATCCGAATGCCAAAGTCCTACTTTGGGAGGTTCAACCTCCGGCTATCGGCGTCTTCTTGCTTGACAATGGATTGTATGGTCATATATGAATACCAAAGATGTCATAAAAAATTTCCTCAGGCGAAGCTATCAATACAAATATTCCTCTGTTGGAATCCACAAATTCAAACTAATAACGTCCTTGTTTTCTTTCCCTATTAGCATTTGTCAAAGACATAGTTTCTTCTAATTCATATTCGGTGAAAGGTTCCACCAACATGATGAATATCAAGTCTGCAACGTCGAACTATAGTGTCCTTATATAATGACCACGATCGTTTAGAGGATCCTACAACCCATACTTGATAAAACAATTGCAGCAAGCAAGTTTGTCGATGACAATGAAATCATCAAATATGATATAGTGGCAGTTTCACAATGTTGAAATCCAAGAGCCATAAACTCAGTTACTCATGGTTGAAGATAAACATTGCTAGCTTATTTGTTTTTACTTCTTTTTCAGATTTTCAAAGGCAGCGTACGGTCTTGACTTCCGCAAACAAGATGCACTGAAATAATAACAAGATGAGGTTCTCTCCGGTGATCGCTTGTGTTTCCTGAATTGTGCTTCTTTCCCATTTTTTAGCAACACCACAAGTCTTTTAAATTGGCAACTTTGAATCAGAATCAACCGAAGAGCCGCATATTTATTTTTTGTATTTCTTGAGACTTCCGTTAACATCTAGCTAGAGAGAGAACTTGTAACACCTCAGATTTGAAAATATGGTAAATTGCAGAACTCTAGTGTAACACCCCGTATCCGAAACAAACCAAAAATGCAGATTTTGAGAAGTTTCAGGTGCAACCCACAGTTACCATCCACGGACCGTAGGTCAGACTACGACCCGTGCTGGTGGTCCGTGGTTCAACACTGAAACCCCTCCCAGACCCAGCTCAGAAAATTGGCTAAGTCTCGACTCACGGACAGACCCACGGTCCGTAGATCAGACCACGGTCCGTGGTCTGTGTCCGTGGATCGAGACTTCCCTTACCGAGCCTCTGACACAAACTACGATCGACCAGCACGGACCGTCATTCAATCCACGGTCCGTAGGTCTGACTGTAGATGAGGGTCAGCAGCTAGTTAGCTGAAAATTATTGATGGGTCAACTTCAGATGGTCATAACTTTTAGCACAAAAGGAATTGTGTGTCCCATAACCTATGGTATGATACATAATTGAATTATCTTTCCAACGCCACCTAGTTTGCTAAAATCCGACCTCCGAGTAAAAAGTTATGCTCGTTTTAGTGAAGCCCTGTCGGGCAGACTCGACCTACGGACCCAATCGACGGTCCGTCGATTGAATGACGGCCCATCAGTCCAGTCCGTCGATCACTCCGACAGCAGTTAATTCAGGGGTCTTTTGGTCTTTTCCTATTCCGTTTAACCCCTAAGATACGTCGTTTAAACCCTAAATCATGTGGTTTTAATCAGTTTAAGCCTAGAAACATAACTAGAACTTATCCAAGTCAAAATCATTAATCAAAACTTAGAAAATTAGAATCTAGAAAGGAGAAAAA
>JAJOOH010009745.1:0-10075 GCA_029582605.1 Solanum gracilifrons | reverse complement strand
TAATAAATATTATTTTCAAAATTATGTTAAAAAAAAGTACTGCAAATCACAATAGCTAAAAATTTAAAATATTTTTAAAATCATATAAAAATTTCAATAACTTCTCAAATTTCATAATATGATAATATATATTGGGCCCCGTGCTAGCACGGGGTCCTATATCTAGTATTAGAATAAGTGCTAATATTTTGTGAAGTAGTAATCTAGACTTGAGGAGAAAAGCCAAAATAAATTAATAAAATCTGCAATATTGAGTGTAAAAAAAATCTACACTTTATAAAGTAAAAGAAAATCTTTCACTTTAAAAAGTGTAAGAAAAAATTACACTTTATAAATTTGAAAAAAATTCTGTTTTATGTTAAAATATAGACATTAACAGACTAACATCTGCCGTTTATATTTATGGGTAAAATGGAAGAAAAAACTACACTAAATCTATTTTAGTTATTTTCTAGAATTATGACTTATTTTGATCAATTTTATCCTTTTCTGACTCAAAAAGGTTTCGGACTCAAGAAATAAATATCTTGTTCCTAAATTTTGTAATAGAGGTGCTGTGTGTAGAGGCTCTGAAACTTATGAGGTCAGATAGCATGGCAAGTAGTAATAATGGTAGTAGTGTGTAAGTAGTAATCTTTTTTGAATAATTTAATATTCTGATCCCTCCAATCTTTTTCCATGATACTCATGTCAGAATCCAAATCTACATTATTGACCACAACAGTACTTCTTCAACTTTGTGGAATCTACCAATTTAGTACATTAACCTTCTCAATTTTAAGGAAATTTCACTTCACTTTTTCAGCCAAACTAGAAACCCTATGTTCCTTCTTTGTCTTTCATCACTTGGAAAAGAGGCATAGAGAATTATAAAGAAAATTTTATCTATATTAGTATATTTGGTGTAATTTTATAAATAGTATTGAGAATGATATGATATATTGGACCTTATTCCTATCGTTGTGAAAGTGTAGATCCTCGACTCAATATTTACATATTAAATCAAGTTATATCAATTAATTAAGAGAATAAAGAAAAATTTACCTATATTAGTATGCTCGGTGTAATTTCACTAGTAGAGTTGAAAATGATATGATATATGTAGACCTTATTTCTATCCTTGTAAAAGTGTATCCTTGATTCAGTATTTATATATCAAATTTTATCAATTAATTATTATAATTAAGTAAAAATAAAGGTATATGTGCATAATAATTGCGCATCGTTAAATGATAAAAGTGTTAGAAACAATTGTGTTTTTTTTTAATCATTATCATGTGGTGTTTCGAATAATTTTTTGGGAGTAGTTTTTTACCATCGTAAAACTCAACAGTTATACTTATTCAATCATTGTATTTGGACATGAATACAACTTTAAAAAACATTGAATTTTTATGAGTGACTTGGAGTGAAAAATGTAAAACTAGGTATTTGAAAGTTTTTGAATTTTGAATATTAAATTGAGTCATAAAAACTATAACAATTTTATATTCAAACATGATTCCAAAATTAGCATGTAATAGAACTACATTACAAATCTTTAGAATGTGAAGGGAATAGTTGGGATGAGGCTTGGCCTTGGGTACTAGTTTGGATTCAAGTGGCATATAACTCCTGATTTTGAACCTTATATGGTAACTCACATGCAGAATTGAAGCATTTGGTACGGATTCAGATGAATCTAAAAGCTTTAATCAGCTTAAATTTTAATAATTATTTCCCTTGTTTTTATTTATGTCATTATTTTAGATTTCAGATCTCTTAAGAAATTAGGTAAGTTTATCATTGTATTCTTATTTAGTGTGTTTTTTAAAGTTGATTTTCAATAAATGAACATAAATTAATTTATTTTAATTAATAAAATTGACCAATGAACATGAATTAATTTTTATTTTTTTTGATGTTGGTCAAATTCATACTTTCAAATCTAATAACTTTCAAGGATAAAATAGAAAAAATAATGTTATTTATGTATTAATTTTATGAAATAATAAATATTAAAAAATATCTAATTTAATAAAAGCGACAAATAAAATAGAAACGAAGAGAGTAAATTCACGGACTTTAAAATCTGACTCCGCCTTTAATAACTCATAGGTCTCATTCTCTATGTAAGTTTGATGTGACACTGAAATGAAATTGTTTTTTTTAGGAAATAAAGAAAAGAGAAACTTATAAGTATTCTATTTTTCTTTTAGGGCCCGTTTGGTCATGCGATATGCAATCATGATATGAAATCATGAGATGAAATTAAAGTTTTGTTTGGACATGCGATATGCAATCATGATATGGAATCATGAGATGAAATAGAAGTTTTGTTTGGACATGCGATATAAAATTTTTGTGTTGTATATTTTTTCATAAACATAAAAATCTCATAAGTTGTAAAACTATTAAAAAAACCTCAATTGTTTATTCAATCTTATCAAATAAACAAAAATTTATAAAATCGCATGATGAATTATTACAAAGTTATTTGTTCTCCACTTAAGTAATTGTTTCATCTAACTTTAATTTAATAAAAAAAATTGAACATAAATTGTAGTGTACTAGTCTTTAATATAATTCTCCCACATAGTATGAACAATTTTCTCACGTTGAACTTGTATTTCTCGATCATGTGACCGAGAAGACGAACCAACATTGTTACTTTGAGTCATTTGTTGGTCAATAATAAATTTTATGTCGGTGAGAATAATAAATTTTATGTCAGTGAGAATAATAAATTTAAAAAGTTATGATGTGATTATAAATTTTATTTACATATGAAATAAATGGTTAGTACATATAAATGTGGGGTTGTTTTAACAAAATATAAACTTGTGGATCAATTTTTGTATTTAAATATCTCAAATCATGATATGGAATTCCCATATAATTCCATATCATGGCTTTTGGAGATATGAAATCACATCTCATGATATGGAATCATGAGATGGAATCAGCGTAAAATCACATGTCCAAATGTTGATTCCATCTCACGATACCATATCGTGATATGGTATCGCATGGCCAAACGCCTACTTATTATCTTTGTAATGAATTGATCCACTTTAGTTGTTGCAACTTGCTATCTCTCACATATTTATTTTTGTGTTTTTAGCTAGCATTTTAACTTGAATCATATTTTAAAATCTTATTTTCAAAAGTCTAGTTATAAAATTTGATTTTTCTTTCAAATATTTTAAAATTCTCAAAAACTAGCTCAAACCAACTCCTGAAAGAAATTTTACTCACTTATGAATTTTATTTTCAAGTATAATATGTTTAAATATAACTTTAATTTCAAAAATCACAACTTAAGAGATTGAATTTTCAATTTTCGAGTTTCAAATTTCAACTTTAAAATATATGTCAGACGGAATTTTTTCGGCTTTTAAATTCACAAAAGCTTTATTACTTTTCTTTATGTTCACGTGTGGGATCCAAGAAAGGATTAAAGTGAAAAAAGAGATTTATGAAAGCTTTTTCTACTTTTCAGTAACCTTTTCTCATTCATGGGTGAAAATAAAAGTTAATAACTTGAAACTATTTGTGAGGAAATATATTACTTATTAACATAATATATTTCTTTATTATACCCCAAAATATATTTAAAAAAATACTCTTTCCGTTCCTTTTTAGTTATAATAGTTTTTTTTTAGTCAAACAATATAAATTTTGACTAACATTTTAAGATAGATTTTTTCACCATATATATTGATATAAAAATATTAGAATTAGTACTACTTTTCATATAGTTTTTAAATATCTAAATTTTTTATTTAAAATATGAAATTAATGTAATCTAATTTAGATTTAAAACTTAGTCAAATTGACTCTGAAAAACACAACACAACAACTAAAAAAGAACATTGAAGGAGTAATAAATAAATTAGTTATCAGGAAACTCATCACTTAACATAATTCACAACTCGGTAGCAATTTTTTTTTGTTGGTGATTTTGATAAATGTCCACTTTTCATAATGTAATTTTCTTTTTAATTGAAAGAGAGATCCGGGGTCTCATGTTGCATCATCCCTTTTTTATTGCTATCATATTGTGTACATACATTGACATGAAAGTAAGTGTGAGTAAAAGTCTAACACGTGAAGATTGTTCGTGTTGGGATCGAGTTATGATTATAATTTGGGCACGTAGAGATCATCCGTGCGAGGGAGAAGTTATGATTATAATTTGGGCACATGGAGATCGTCCGTGTGAAAATTATTTGATTTTATGATAGTGCGTTGAGATCGTTCGCACAAACACGTGGAGATCGTCTGTGTAAGTATATGGACCTTGCGAGTCCTCTATGGGTCATGAACTCTCGATGTATTTTCGAGGAAGTACCATGTATATACAGTTGAGAGAGGTGTTTGAGGCATATCATTTCATGATGTGACATTGCATTGCATCTCATTACATCCTTCACTCTTGTTTGATTGTGTGCTTCATTGATATTTGGACGTTACATGACATTTGATTATCCCTATTTGATGAAAACTGGGTTGATAAGTATAATGTGGACTTGTAAAAATTAAGGAATTATTTTCTTATGTACTCCTGTCACTACTTCTTCGTTGTCGGTCTATGAGATATACTGTGTACACGTGGTTTCACACCTATACTGCACTTGCTGCACTCTTTTGTGGTGCAAATTGTATTTCGAATTTGAGCGTATTTCTTGGAGTTTGAGTCTGAGTATGAATTATCTTGGAATTGTGGTGAGCTACTTGACTGTTCTGTGGCCCACACCTCCCTCTATGTCTTTCATTATAATTTAATTTAGTATTTAGACAGGATATTCCTTACATCTAAGTTTATCATTTAGTTCCGGACATGTATCATAGTTTATAAACTCTCGTACTTATGACTCTAAATCTTGGGGCGGTAGTTTAGTTTTCCGCATTTAATACTTATGAAAGACTTAGTTGTTGGGATATTCTACTTGTCACTTACTTTTTCCATTATTAATATTGAATTGAATTGGTAAAAGTCTTGGATTGACTTACCTATCGGTTGGAAACATAGATGCCATCACGATTTATGAATTTGTGTCGTGACAACATTTCTCCTTCGTCTGACACGTAGCGAACGATACATGAGATATATATCAGATACATAAATATAAATCAGATTCATACTGATTAAGTTTGAAATAATTGGAGCTATGTATCAATAATAATACTTGTACCAGATACATTATACACAAACAAAGGGTCAATATCTAATAGAGGTATAGTGATATAATCGAATGTTAAGAAAGAAAATAAATAGGAATATGATAAAGATTTTTAAAGATTGCATTACTTTAAATCGTGTAATTACATAATTATTCTAATTGATTTACTATGTAATTTTTCCAATGAAGTGGGCTTCCTTGTCCTTATCCATGCGGCATTCACTCCTGCACACTGTTCTGGGCTTCTGGCCTACCAAGCTTGTTAAATTGGCCCACCAATTAATAATAAAAGGTATAGTTGTGCAAAATGACAAACTTATAATTTAAAATAAATGGAGTAGCTACTGTTTGATTTAATTGCCCCCCGTAGCAAACGTTTGCCAGTCACCTCTCTCCCTCCAAATTCTCGCTCGTTATGCTCGCCTCTCTCGCTTTATACAACAAAATTGTATAAATTGCGTTTTTGTTTGTATAAAACGAGAGAAAATTGTATATACACATGTAAATACATATATATTCGTCCTATACACTTATAATTATACAATAAAAATATTTCCCTGCCCATTTCTCTTTTGCCTTTCTCTCTTTCTCATTTTATACAAATACAGATTATACAATATAATGTAAAATTAATGTTTGTATAATGTATAATTTATGTTTGTATAAAGCGAAAGAAAATTATATATACACATGCAAATACATATATATTCGTCTTATACACTTATAATTATACAATACAAATATTCCCCTGCCCAGTTCTCTTTTGCCTTTGTCTCTTTCTCGTTTTATACAAACACAGATTATACAAATATAATGTATAATTTATGTTTGTATAAAGCGAAAGAGAGAGCGATTTTTGATATACAAATATTTTTGTCAACGATTTATACAAACGAGAGGCTAACAACAATTTATACAAATGGCCTGCTAGCGAAATTATACAAATCTGAAGAGGAGCCAACGAATTATACAATTACTTCTTTTTGTATATATGTATATCGAAATAGACATAGCTTTCAATTGTATATGTATAGCGAATTATACATATATATGTTTGCTATGGAGCGCAATTATGCAAACTTTGCTATAACATACAAATATGATTTTTTTATTTGCTATATGTGAAAGTTGCTCATAATAAAATGTTCCATTCCCTTTGCTCCACTGAAAAGATATAGAACAAGAAAGAAAAGTAAATAAAGTTATTTACTGAACACTTATAATATATTTGTAATATAGTTTTAATACATATTACAGAGAATAATTTTCATATAATATTGCTATAGATGGTAAGAACTAAAAGGTATCGCTAAAATCAATAATTATTTATTAAAAAGTACACATCAAAGTAATTTTTCCTGAAAAATGGGATTTGGAAAAATACTAGTAATGAATATTTCTAATTTGAGAGAATATAATTATGAAATTCAAGCATGCTGTTTCCCAAATTCACCATTCAACAACAACATATCTTTTGATCCCACACAAATGAAATTTGAAGAAAATGATGTGTACGTAAATCTTAAAAATCTTACTGAAGGTAAAAAAATTGTTTTTGAAAAACCACAATTAAAGGGGGAAAAATGAACAAAATGGATAGTGAGGGTATAAAAGGAAAGAGAAGTATAAACGATAAAAATAGTAGGGAAAAATGTGTGAAATATATCTGAATTTTGACCGAAATTGCTGTAACAATACTGAACTTTGGAAAGAACATTTTACCCCCTGCACTATTTAATAGTGTATTTTAAAGGTATATATGTGCCCACGTGGACATCATAAATATTGCATCATTATAAATAGTAATGTGTCCATGTGGGCTGTATATACCTTTAAAATACACTATTAAATAGTGCAAGGGGTAAAAGGTCTTCTATAGAGTTTGGTATCGTAACAGTAATTTCAGCCAAAATTAAAGTAATTTTCAGATCCTTTTCCCAAAATAGTATCGATAACCAAAAAGAAAAAGAAAAAGGAAGCGGTAAGCAATAACATGAAGCCAAATTTACCATTCCTCAGAGGAAAAAGAGCATCCCATGAGATTACATTAAAAAATGTAGTGTCACAAATTTGAATTTCATTAATGTTTGATTAAAAAATAAATCATTAAACTCTTGTCATACATTATCTTAATATTTTTCCTTTTTAATTTATTTTATGTTGTAGCAATATTTTCACAGCACTAATTTTGCGATAACTCAAAACTATTTGACTTATTTTTTTCATACAGAGTTGAATTCAGAATTTTAATTTTAATACAATCTCTATTATGATTTGGGCCTTTGGGGTGTGTACAAATTGAATCGATCAATAAATTAAATTAAAAAATGCTATTAATTTATTGTTATTGGGTCATTGAGTTAGCAGATGTCTTAATGGTTTTATAAAAAAAAATATCGAGTTATCGGTTTGATTTTGGTTTTATATATTAAGTTATTGAGTAAATCGATAATCTATTACTATTGTTTACTTTTTTTTACCCCTACATAAATATTAAATATTAATATTAATACTTTACTGGTTATTAGTTTTGTCATTTAACCTTCAATTCACATTATTATCCTAGTTATTTTATTGTTGCACTTGTATAGCACTTTTTATGTTAGTTACTACTGTTTTTGTTTTATGAGTAAAAGTGTAAAGTTACATTATTGTTCTGTCATATCAAATTATTGGACAAGTCATATATTTATTTTATGCAAAAAAATTTATTAGTTAAATCAAAAATTAAACCGTTAAAGATTAAAAATAAATAAATCAAAAACCGATAAAAAATATCTTTTTTTTTATTAGTTTAATGTATTTAAAAATAAAAATTGATAAATCAAATTGAACTGATTGATGCATTTTCTAACTGTCAATTAATTATCCACAAGTACACTGATTCAAAAAGCACGCGCAAGCTACTATAATTGTCAATATGTCAATCAAAATATGTACCTTGTTACCCTACATTATAGTATATGTAAACCTATAATTTAATGTATAGAAATAAATTTCATATAGAAAAAGTGAATAAAAAATTTGAGGGTCCAATGTTATCTCAAAAGGGCACAAAATTTATCTATATTCTGCACTAATCAATGATATAAAAAAGTACTCTGCAATGGCACATGCCAATATTTAATTATACATAAGTCTATGTTCATATATTAAATGTTTATAAGAATTTTTTTTTATTGAAATAGTTCTATTTTAATACTTGTCTTTGTATGGACATTATCATTTGCTGTCTACTCTGAAAAATTGTTTGCTATCCACCAACATAAAGGAAATAAAGAGAAAATGACAGTTTCTTTTGCTTCGTCGAAGTTCCTATCTATCGATTAAAAGTTCCCTCCTAAGATGGAGGCGAAATTGGTTTCCCCTAAATTATAAAAAATGTGTTTTTTTTGTTTATTTTTTAAAAGAAAATTATTTAATTATGTATAACTCAAAGCAAGGATAAAGATTGCGAAATGACTATAGCGATACAACAAATCAATGTTCTCAAGTCTCAACCCCTCATTGATTTGATTCTTTTAACCTATACATAAATTTGAATTGGAAATAAAACCTAGTAATTCAAACTATAACGCTCAATTACTTCTTTGGCATTTTTCATTTTTAAAAATATATGTTTGGTAGTAAAAAATTGAAAAATATTTTTTTTAAAGAATAATTTTAAAAAACTTTCTTAATGGAACTAAGATAAACAAGCTACACAATTGACACTCCACATTAATTGTCTTCTCCCTAAACTCCAACACATAACACCTCCACCTTCATAGCCCACACCAACACCTTAAGAGGCCGTTTGATAGCTAGTTTGAAGGTGAGTTATGCAAGTATAAAATTTCGCTTCATGTTTGGTAGCTGGTTAGAAAGTAAATTATTTATATATAAAATTAACATGGTATTTAATTTGCAATTTTCAAACCCGAATAACTAACAAATGTATAAATTAAGAGGAATAATACATAAATAATTAAATTCTACATAGAATAACACATAAATTCCGCAGTACATAAATAACTACTTTTGTAAAGCCTTTTAAGAAAAAATAATAATCAAACTTTGGGCTTTATTATAAGGAAAAACTACCTAACTACACATACATCACTACCATATATACTTATTTTACCTCTACTTTCAAACAATTACATATATTACCACTTTTAATATTTTGTACCATATATTTTTTAAGATACAATAAAAGATACCCACATCCCTTAAAATTAGGATTGATTAATTATCTTTATATTTAAAATCCACAATTAGTGTTTTAATAACAATCAATCTCCAACCCTATCAATGTCTCCCCCCATCCCTACTAATTAACGATTAGTCAACATTTTTACTCCTAAAATTGTTTCTGCGGCCACCAACCAGAAGTTATGTACAAGTTGTTCATCAATTTCTTGCTTCTTACCTTCCTTAAATTAAATGTATCAATGCATATTCATATAATTAATCTATAGCCTTTCGTTTTTAAATTGTTACTATCTGGAGATCACATACGTCGGAGGCGATTTGGAGGTCGAAAGGCTCAATTGGAGGAGTGCTTATGTTGATTTTTCGATTGATCTGGCGGAGGTACGTTAGATCTAATCGCAGCGAGCAATGAGCAATATCGATAAATTAAAAAGTGAAGAAAACACCGTCGCGGTGAGATGTCCTAACCAACCACTAACGTAATCGAAAAGTTTCAATAAGTGGAGATTTACGCATATTTTTGATACATTATCGATGTATCTAACACATAAGTTTTGTGATTATATGTATCTAGTTTATATGTATCTAGTTTTATCAGTGTTTTTATTAAGTATGCATGTATCTAATCTTTCTTGGGTATTAATTTTGATTATTTTTTTAAATTAATGATAGACAAATAATGTACAATCGTGATTTGTTCCTAAATTCATGTGTTT
>JAJOOH010009744.1:0-12827 GCA_029582605.1 Solanum gracilifrons | reverse complement strand
CATTGTGAATGCTGATTAAGTTAGAAGGAACAAGTCTTTATTTATAGAGTCCTAAACCTTTTCCTACAAGAAAAGGACTAGCCAATCCAAAACCTTTTTCTAAAAGGAAAACCTATTTATGGTAAGAAATTCAGGGCAATTAAAACCCAACACATGGAAGGTGAATGCTTGGGTGGATGAATTTCTATTTTTGAAAAATTGACGATATACAATTAACTTACTTTTTCTTTTGACCAGGCATTAGAGTGGTCAGTGATACTGAAATTGGCGTTTCAGAGCATAGGGGTGGTGTATGGAGATATTGGAACGTCACCATTGTTCGTGTTTGCAACTGTTTTCCCAAATGGTGTAAAATTGGAAGAAGATATACTTGGAGCATTATCTCTTATCTTTTACACTATCACCTTGATCCCTCTCATCAAATATGTCTTCATTGTTCTTCGAGCTAATGACAACGGAGATGGTAACTTTATTTAGGGACCAATGATAAAAATGTCTTTTATCTTTGATAGTATATTTAAAGTAGTCCTTTTAAAACATAGTACTTTTTATTGCAGGAGGTACATTTGCTTTATATTCATTGATATGTCGATATTCTAAGGTGGGATTAATTCCGAGTCAACAACCTGAAGACAAAGATGTCTCGACTTTTAAACTTGATTTGCCAGATAGACGCACACGTCGAGCTTCAAAGCTTAAGTCAAAGCTAGAAAGCAGCAATTTTGCAAAGTTCTTTATGCTAATTGCCACAATGCTTGGTACTTCCATGGTTATTGGGGATGGCATCCTCACTCCCTGCATTGCAGGCACGTCGCCTAGCTTAATTCAAGAAAATATCCACTTATTTTGAAACGAAGGGAGTATGATACTAATTTGATTTTTTCATTTAATTTGGTCAGTTTTGTCTGCTGTTGGAGGACTCAAAGCAGCAGCTCCCTCCGTCTTGACCGAAGGTAACTTCTTGCATTTTATTTTATTTTTCTTAAATTTTCATGTTGCTTTTCCACAGGAAGTAATATGCCTAAAATGTTGGATGCAGAAAGACTTATTTGGATTGCAGTAGCCATCTTAATATTGTTGTTTATGTTTCAAAGATTTGGAACTGAAAATGTTGGCAATACTTTTGCGTCTGTACTTAGTTTGTGGTTCATTTTCATTGCTGGTATTGGCATTTACAACATCGTGAAGTACGATCCAACTATTATAAGAGCTCTTAATCCTAAATACATCATAGATTACTTCAAGAGAAACAAAAAGAATGCTTGGATTTCTCTTGGCGGCGTAGTTATGTCCATAACAGGTATTCATTTCCTTACAACAACTTTTAAATGTACCGAGAAACTTATAATTGCTAGGGGTAAAATAATTGAATAATTAATTGCAGGAGGAGAAGCACTATTTGCAGATGTTGGTCATTTTAGTGTTCTATCTATACAGATAAGTATGTGTTGTGTGACTTACCCAGCCCTCATATTAGCGTATCTCGGTCAGGCTGCCTTTTTAATGAAGAACATTGATGATGTTGCTGATACTTTTTACAAGTCCATACCTCGTAAGTAAAACATTTGTTCCCGAGTTCAAGTTCTATGCAATGATGATTTAAAAACTATATCCAAATCGGAGTAATGGCAAATCTCTATAATCTGTATTTAGTAACTTCTCTATAATACCTCGTAAGAGAAGGTTGTTAAGATCTCTTAGAATTCTCTTTAGGTGTAAATGATGCTTTGTCTGTGGTAATTTTTCGCGGTTTAACAAAAAACTCATTTTATGTTTTCTCCTTGACAAGTGCAGATAGTTTATATTGGCCAGTATTTATCGTGGCAGTGTTAGCTGCCATCATTGCAAGTCAAGCCTTGATTTCGGGAACTTTCTCTATAATCCAGCAATCCCTGGCGTTAGGATGCTTTCCTCGTGTTAAAGTTGTGCATACATCAACCAAACATCACGGACAAGTCTACATTCCTGAAATCAATAACCTTCTCATGTTATCTTGTGTCATTGTCACTCTTACATTCAGGACTACAGAAAAGATTAGCAACGCGTATGGTAAGGATTTCCAAGAGTTCCCTCTCTTCTCATATATATATAAAGTTGATATTCTTACATGTATGTGTATATAACTTGAACCTTTTTTAGTGTCAATGTGAAGCAGATGTCTAACACGCGACAAAATCATTTACTTACAGGAATAGCTGTGGTGTTTGTGATGGTACTAACATCGTGCTTCCTCGTGCTGGTTATGATCATGATTTGGAAAACTAACATTCTTTTTGTAATCATCTATGTTCTAATCATTGGAACGGTTGAGCTCATCTACCTAAGCTCAGTTCTTTACAAGTTCGATCAAGGTGGTTACCTTCCACTGGCTTTCTCTATGTTCCTAATGTTTATCATGTACGTATGGAACTATGTGTATCGAAAGAAGTACCATTTCGAGCTAGAACACAAGATCTCTCCCTTGAAAGTTAAAGAAGCAGTGGATGAAACAAATTATCATCGCCTACCCGGCCTTGCAATTTTCTATTCTGAACTTGTCCATGGAATTCCACCAATCTTCAAGCATTACGTGGAGAATGTGCCCGCGTTACACTCAGTCCTCGTGTTTGTTTCTGTTAAATCACTTCCTATAAGCAAAGTTCCTGTAGAAGAACGGTTCCTCTTCCGGAGAGTGAAGCCATGTGATCTCTACGTGTTTCGATGTGTGGTGAGATATGGATACAATGATGTGCACAACGAGGAGGAGTCGTTCGAGAGATTATTGGCTGAGAGGCTGAAGGAATATATACGATACGATTCCATGCTTTCGATGAATGCAGCAAAGAGTAACAGAGTTTCAACAGAACACAGTAGCAACATGGAATTGGAGATTGATTGTGATATACAAGAAGACGTTACGTTTTTGAGGGAGAGAGATATAGAAGTGGTGGAGAGAGCTTATAGTGTTGGGGTTGTTCATTTTGTAGGAGAACAAGATGTGATTGCAGGCAAAGGGTCTGGTATTGCAAAGAGAGTTGTGATAAATTATGTTTATAATTTCTTGAAGAGAAATTTGAGGCAAAGTAGCAAAGTATTTGACATACCGCACAAACGTATGTTAAAAGTAGGAATGATATATGAGCTTTAGCATGCTCTGACTAGCTATACTAGCTATGTTGTTCGAACTCTCCAATGTTGCCGCATTCGTGGTGTCGTATTCTCCAAAACTATATTAGTTTTGAAGGATCTGCCACGTGTCCACAGAGCCGGAGCTAGGTGGGGATTCGTGAGTTCGGACGAATTCATTAGCTTTTTCGTAGACTCTGTATTTGTATTAGAAAATTAAATAAATATACATGTATATTAAATTGTCAACCCCCTAACAAAATTGATTGACAAGTTAGTGGTGAAAATGCAAAGGAAGCATGTTTTGCAATATTTTTCTCTTTTGTCCTCAAAATTTAGAACCCCCGAACTCATAATGAATTCCAGCAATCCGAAGCAAAATATACTTATTAATGTATTGGATAAGTAAACACTAAAGTATATATAGGTTTTTAGCTAGCAAAAAACAGAACATTTTGTTCTAATTTCTACACTGTCTTAAACACTTAACACATTTTATATGATAGATTATCTCTTCAACAAAATTTTCTTGCTGTGAAATCTTTCTCATGAATATATACTATTATGAACCAGCCTCGGCCCAATATCGCTGCCTATATGAATGTCACACAACTAGTTATTGAGCCGAGAAGAAGAAACAAAACTGGAAGGCCTTTGCAAAGGTTGATTTGGGACCTAGGCTCAATTAACAACTAGATGAAATGTTGACGGATGAGAAAGAGCGGTTTATCCAAATTGTTGAGAAAAATGTCTAGTCTTCTCATCCCCTTTCTTTGGTCTATGCTTCTCATCTCCCTTCTAGTTATCTTCTACAATAGTTTTCTTTGACCGTTGTAACTTCGAGTTTAGTGATTATAATATTTGAATGTTTCTATTGGAGTTGTTACAAATACACATAAGCAATTTTAGAATACTGAATTTACGGTACTGGATTCTTGTTTTTTGAAGTCACCATCAGTAACTATTTTTTATTTTTATATTTTCTAATAATTACTCTTTGTAACTTGAACAGTTTATATATCCAAACATTTGTAACAAAATTGATTCATTTTAGTGAGATGGAAACTAAGGAGTATATTTAGAATTCAATGTAAATATAGCTATCTTAATCAAGATGCAATGATTATAGTGGCGAATAATTAACGATAATTTTTTTCATACGATCGAGGCATGTTTGTCAAGCAATCAAAATCAACAACGAAGATAGGCACCGACGTTATATAGAATATAGGTTGGTCAAAATTCATTAATGTCTAGCACCACGAGGTCCATGCATTGACCATGAATAATATATATGTGAATAAAAATTAAATTTCAAAAATAATTTATTTAAAAAAAAAAGAATTGTAAGGTTTACTAGTGTATCTAAAATATCATTTATTTCCATATATCTAATATTAATATATATATATATATATATTGTATGTGTTAAAAAGAGGGTCGCACACACAAACATACGTAATCTAGTACGAGTAATAAAGTGATTTAAAATAGTGTCGAACTCATAGGGTTTTGTTTAAATTCTACCATGCATGCAAGTTCTTTAATTAGTCATGATAAGAAAAGTTACACTGACAAATTGATCTATGGAAATTAAAAACTTATTCCCACTTAGTATTTATACCTGACTTTACGTATAATTTAACCTTATGGTTAAATGATATATAAAGCGTATCTTGAGATCATTGATTTGATGCTAACACTGGATGCCAATAAGATCTTTCCCTCGTTGATGAGTATCCATCAAACATTATCCCATATGGGCTTTTCCAAACCCGAATTATTATTAATATTTTGTTGATGATGAAACGAAGAAGTAGCTTGCAACCTCTGTTGATTTATAGCTGCTTCGAATCTTCGTTGTTCCTGCAGATTACTAATTGGTGTCCTTGAAGCTGATCCTCCGATACCTAAAAAATCGACTGTCAACATGTCATTTGATCCGTTTTGCACCATCATAGTCTGATTCCTAATTCCGTCATTTGTACTATGATTATGATTATCACGATCAAGTACTTCTGTAAAGTTTTTGATGTATCCAGCATCGTTGTTTTGATCATTACTCATTAGTATCCCGCTATAAATTCCCATGTCATTCATCACTGCTGCTAAATTCGACTGATGATTCTGATTCTGATTCTGATGATTGTTGTTGTCTTGTTGCATTTGGAAATTCTCATAATTAGGTGATGGTCTTGTTATGGTAATATCAGGACCAGCCATAGCACTTGTTACAAAACTCTTTTGCATCATTGGGGAATTTATGCTACTACTAGCCGTGGCCCCCATTTGGGCCGCTTTTTGCAGAAGCGCGGTAGCTGACATTGGAACTGATGATAATTGGCCTTGCCCTTGAGCCACCCCATTTTTACCGTTATCTTGTAGATAATTGAAATTCGATGGGATATTCGAGCTAAGTTGAAGTCCGGAAGATGATGAAGCTACACTTCTTGGACTATTACCAAATAGGTTACCTGTATAGAAAATATAATTAAATGAATAAAATTAACATTCTGGATAGTTAAGATTTTGAATGAGACGGTGAGATAATTCAATTACCTGAAGTGGTTGAGAACATGCCACCTGGAGCCATATTATTGGTCATGGACTTGAATGGAATGGGGAGAAGTTCTTGAGGGAGTGATTTTAGTGAATTTTTGGGATCAAAGTTATTGAATTCAGATAAACCTAAAGAGGTATTGGATGACATGAGTTCATGCATTTGGCCACTATGCATATTGTGTTCCATATTGTTGTTCATTAAACCTTGGTTCACTTTGTTGTTTTCTTCAGCCAATGCATCACAAAAAGCTCTATGTGTGATAAAGCTGTCCCTCCTGCATGCACATCAATTTTCACATGACAATTTAACTTTTATATACTGACAATACTAATAACAAAAAAATAATAATATTATACATTGTCATTTTAATTTAGTATGTTATGTTAACTTGTTTGTCTTATATTTCAGGTAACTAGGTCCACTTATGCCCTACAATAAACAAATTAAAGAAAAAACTATCATAAAGTGATATAATAGTATAAAAAAACTTTCCATTATTGAACTTTCAAATCTAATGCTTTTGAAATTATTATATAAGATCTTAAGATCATTAAGCAATTCTTTTTTGAATATAATATATATACATGAATAAATGTATTCTTCTTTATACGATATATCTTGAATTTCAAGAGTCAAACTCTTTTATTTTGCATGCGTACAATCTTTTATAATTTTTAAAAAATGATTAAAAGAATTATTAGGGGGAAAAAAACTAACCTAGAGAAAATGGTACCACAGTCACATTTGTATTCTCTTGTTCCACAAGTCTTTTGGTGAGCCTTCCAATCAGATTGCACAGCATATTTTTTTGAACATTTATCACATTTCCATTTTTTTTCTCCATGTTTACGACTATAATGTTTTTTAATACCCGTAAGATCACCTAATGCACGAGCAGGATTGTGGTGCACGCAAGTTGGCTCTGGACATTTATAAACGCGCTTTCTCACTTCCGTTGTTGTTCTTTGCCTTAGCTTCCAAGGAAGATTGTGTCCCCTCCTATGTAACTGCAAATTTTGGTCCCTTTGAAATCCCTTGTTGCAAATCTCACACACAAATCGATTAGTTGCCATGAGGGTGGTTGGTGATAGGGCAACGACTTCTGCATTGGGATCTACACCAATTTCGAGAAGAGAATCAACGATCAATCAAACACGCGATAAATAAAAAAATTTGAACAACAAACTATTAGGGATTCACTATCAAAAAGTACTAGACTTGAGGAAGTTTGAATAGCAAAACAACCAGCTTAGATATTCACTATCAAGAAGTTCTAAATTCAACAATTCTTGAATAGTTAATGACCAGTTCAGATATTCACGATCAAAAAGTATTACGTAGATTCTAGAAACTTCAAACATCAAACAATTGGTTAAGATATTCACAATAAAAAAGTATTACATAGATTCTAGAAACTTCAAACAACTAGCTTAGATATTCACAATCAAAAAGTTCTAAATTCAATAATTCTTGAACAACAAACGATCAGTTCAGATATTCACGATCACAAAGTTTAAGATTCTACAAACTTCGAACATTAAATCAATAGCTTAGATATTTAAGATTAAAAAGTTCTAAATTAAACATCAAATGACCAGTTCAAATATACATGACCAAATAAAATTAGATTCTAATAACTTCAAACATCAAACAACTAGCTTAGATATTCACGATAATAAAATACTGAATTCTAAACTTTCTAAACGGAAAACAATCAATTCAAATATTCACGACCATTCCATGTGGAGTAAATTTCTCGAGTGATTAGAAGTCATGTACTATTCATAGACATATAAGTGGTGTGTGGGTCACGAAAAAGGAAAAATGAAAAAAGTGTATTTCATCACAATTGCAAGCAATTATTGACCCTTTGGAAAAGGTTAGAGTCAAAGATTCCACCATCATAGCACAGAAAACATGCTAAATTTTCCATTGTAGTAATAAACATGTGACATTTCTACTTATACGAGTAGGAGTCGATGGGGTTTGTTCCTTAGCTCTAAAAGTCGAAAAGTGCATAATGAGGTCATTTAAGGGTTTATTAACGATTTTAATTCGTGTTGAGCCCGCCACAGCGGCCGTCACCCCGTTGTAGCGGCCCCGCCAAAGCGGCAAAAAGCGGCTCCAATGCGAGTTACGCGAGACAGAGAGCTAATTCAAGAATTTCAAAATTCTCATTTCACAACATATCTCTAACCAACGACGCTTAAAAAATACCCCTTACGTCAAGATCGATTCCGGGAGTTCTACTCACCCAAATTCAATTCCGTAAAGTCGTACGGATTCTTTGACGAGTTATCTAACCACTCATGTAATCAAAATCACAAATACTTCACCCGATTGTTACCAGATTTTCCTACACCTCAAAGACTCCAATTTCGTCCAAATCTGGATAAGGTTGGGAAAATCCAAATACTATGAAAAAGTTTTTCCGGCCCCAATTTTCTTCCGTTGGCTTTTCTATAACGACAGAAACAGATCGTTACAATGTATCCTTTATAACCTCCTACCTAAATTATATCCTCATAAACATAATTTTTTTATAATGAAATAAAATTACTTTTTCACCCTTGATTACGACTCTTCTATAAAATAGAAATACGTTCACATTAGATCAAATAAAACCAATAATACAATTAAGTATGCAATAAGCTAAAGCAATAATATCATCAAGAATCAAAACATACTTCATGTTAAATTAAACACACCACTATTCAAATTGAACTATATAATTAAGCTAGAGCAATAATATGATCACTAGTACAATTTCCGATTTTAACATATGATATCGTCATGAACTGTTTAAGTAATATACATCATCTATATAAATAATTTTTACACCATCAAATCATCTTTATTTTAGTAACGTATGACTTTTTTTTTTTCAAGCTTTCAAATTCAAGATTGTAAATATCCTTTGGATGACCTATGGAACTGCTTACACTGACGATGTATGAAACTTATAAACTCTTATCACGAAATTCAAAAAGAATTATATATATTAGATATAAATAGAATAGTGTTTTACCAGGATTTCCAGGAAGATTTCTTTTCTTCTTAGCAAGTGGTTGTTGCTTATTCTGTTGTTGTTGGGATTGTGAGGTGGAACCATTGCTAGTAGTAATAGAAGAAATATTATTATTTGAAGTGTGCAAATGAGCTTCTTCTCCTGAAGAAAAACTCCCTTCTTCACCAGAAATATTTGACATATTTTTTTGATAATAAAGGGGTGAAATAGTTATAGTATAAGATTTTAGAAACTTTGCAATTTGTTGTTTACCACTTTTTGTTTGTGCAAAAAGGGTTGAATTGGAGATTTACTTAAAACTAGGAATATGCTATGAATAGAGGAGGACAAAACAAGAAGGGAACTCTCTCCTCTATTCCCTCTCTTGATGGCACATTAATAACTTTGGAATTATGGCCTTCCTTATTTGGCTTATACTAATATATATATAGTGGTCATTTTGGCTGATGGGATAAGGATAATAATCTTGAGATATTTTATATGAAATTATTTAATCATGTGTTTGGTAATGAGTATTATTTAGTCCTATGATTATTTTATCACACATTTTTAGTATAAATAGTGGAATAAGTTATCTTATACGAAAAGTGGAATAAAATAATTTCATGAGATATCCTTGTCTATCTTATCTTACCAACCAAACGATCCCATAAAGTAGGGATATATAGGCAATAATTCATGTGGAAAGGCCCCTAACTTTGTACAATTTCGTTTTACTACACCTATTATTCATTAGCCTTTTTTTTATATAACTATTTGGTATCTTAGTTTTACTAGTCGTTTAATTCAGATTCACATAGTGTAATAACTCATATATTTAGTTTGCTTTCATATGGGGTTCAACAAATCTAAGGTTATATGTACTAATGGCTTATTTGGTTGGGAACAAGACAACAAGTTTTTTTAACTTATTCATTTCAAGATTAGTTATTCCAGGTAAGGATTCTAATAGTTGGTGCAAAAGAACAAGAAAAACTTGATTATTTACACACATATTCTCTTATTATATAAGAGAGAGTTCGCGCTGAAGCAGGCACATCTCCGTCGACATGCCTACTTCAGTGTGTTTTGGAATTTTTTTTGGTCTACTTTAATTTAAGTAGTGTATAATTTTTTTAAAATTATGGAATCCGTTTTAGTTATGACTTTTAGTTTTAAATTAATATTCTTTAGTTATTGCTTTATTATTTTGAATGTCGGTAATATTTGTTTATATCTTGTAACTACTTTGAGTAAAAAATTAACAATCGATGACGAAAAATACTTTAATTATGGACATCTTACTGGACCTCTTCCTAATAAATTTGCGCAAATAAAAAGTAATTAACAACTTAAATATGTAAAAATCATATTAAAATTTAATCAACTTTCTAAATTCTACCTATATTACATAAATTAAAATAAAAAATATTTAAATATTGAATCCGTGCCAACACAGGCACCTGTGTCTAGTAGAAAGAACAGGGCCAAGAGGGAAAAAAGGTTTAGAAGAAAACACCAAAAATAGTACATAAAAGTAAAAACAAAAATTTGGATCAGTTCATAATGTGAAACACAGTAGAACAAATAATCAAAATAAATTATTATCCTATTAGGCGCCAGTTCCTCTTGATGTGACCCTGCCAATAATGTGACCAAATATCACAATTATTGAATTTAAAACAATTTAAAACATAATGTGCCACTTCTTTCCTAATTTTCACTCGAAATCATTAAAACATGATGTTCGATATTTTTCTTTATATTTAAAATTTATGAATTTGATTTTTAAGATTTTTAGTTAAAAGATAAACCTTATAAGATCGAAAGATTATAAAAATCCTAATGTAAATTGAAGTACTATTATATTGGTGGAAATTCAATTTGTATTCAGCTAATCAAATTAAAAAGCATTTTCGAGTTATATTTGACTAAACTCTTAAAATTGCTTCTAAAAATTTTTTCTTCTAAAAGTACTTTTTAAACTGTAGTATTTTTAGGAGAAATCTACTTTTTAAGTTCTGAAAAAACAGTTTCCGCTAATTCCCAAAATCACATATTTCTTCAACAAGTTTGGCCTAACACTTTTTTTTTTTTAAATAAATATATTTTAAAAAGAAAATAAACACTTTTAACTTTTCAAAAACTTAATCAAACAAGTTAGTTTCGACCTTCCTTCTTTGTCGCAACTCGCAATCTTATTGTTTTTTTATATAATATATAATCCAAGAATCAAGTTAAATACTAATGCCACTTTTGAGGGTACAAATTAAAATACTTCTGTTGATTTTTACTAAATATGAAACAAGTAGTTCGGCTGAAAAATTGAAGCAACTAGAGGGCACAAATTAGGATTAAAAGCAGTTGTCCTAATTTCTTATAAATTTCTTGGTCAAGAAAATTGCAAATTTGCAATAAAATACTCACTCCATTTATTTTTATTTGTCCATTATATTAAAACAAATTCACGATTACTTGCTCACTTTAACATACCAAGATAAAAATGGCCTTTTTTTTTTACATCTTTTACCTTTAACATTTACTATTAATTCCCAAAATTATTTTTCAAGATTTTTTAAAATGTTAATAGTCATGAGTATTATAGTAAAAAATACTATATATATATTATTTCTCAAAGAAAGTGCAAAGTCCATTGTAAACAAGAAGTCCCTCTACTTTACACGGTGAGTTGATGATTAAAAATCATTAATAGAGATCAACTTTACTATTTTGCCCTTTTCTCATATCAATTACTCCTTTAAAAAAGAAATTATTGGATCTTCAAAATTTATTTAAACTTTTAAAATCATATTAATCCTAGAGATAAAATGAAAAAAAAATTAATTAATTATATCCTGATTTAGTCAGTGATCAAATAATATGAGATAAATAATATTTATGAGACGCAGAAAATAAAACGAAAGAAGTATTTTGTATTACTTAGTAATCCCAAAATTAAAACCCTATTATTTGCCTCTACTAAAAGTGCTCTTGTCAATGGACAAAACATTAACGTGGATTTCATCGATGAATAATATCGATGTTTTTTAGGAAACTAATTAGTACAAGAACATAGAGGTAATGACATACACATTCTGCTAATTAATTAGTTTCCATAATTTTATTTTATTAGAAAATAATTAATTGATAATTAATTAGCTCATATATTTCAAAAATGAAGTCAAGCCAATAGCTTATAGACATAAATAAAGCAAACTTTTGATAGAATCATCCAAAATGACGGCCAACCCCAACTTTGTATTCTTTCACATTTTATATAAATTTAATAAATATGGACCCCAATTGTGAAAATGAGGTTTTGGATTAGCATAATTAGTTATGTTTAATTATATATGTGTAATTGTATAACATTAAATCAATCTTGTTTGATTAAGACGTTCCCGGTATATAATTACTTAACTAAAAAAAGATTCTTTAGACCATTTCGACATATTAATTACCTTCTTTTCACATTACAAGAAGTATTTAAAGTGGATTTTTTTATCTTCTCTCCAAATTTTATTAGGATAAATCTTAAAGAGTTACTCTATATATTTCATTTAATACGACACTCTTTATTTTTGTCGATTTAAAGAAAAAATAATTTTTTTATTATTATTTGGAAGTTCGATTCTCAACTCTTTATAATTTAAAGATGTTGAGAAAATAACAAATATTTACACAACTCGTAATATTGGAATTTAGACATTTTAATTTTAATAAAAACAAACGGATCACCAAGAAAAAAGACACTATTTCCTGTTTTTACACTTGAAACCATAGGTTTTGTCAACAAATGCGGTTAGCTATTTTTGTTTTAGTCATAAATTGAATAAGTTGACCTTTTAATTGATACATCATAATCTAGGACACAATGTGTGATTCATTTATAAGAAATATTTATGCATTAAAGTAGGGGTGTACAAAATCGAACTGAAAATCGAATTAAATCATAAACCGAGTTAAATCGAAAAAAAAAAACTTGACTAGTGGTTGGTTTGACTTGATTTGGTATTGGAAAAAAAAAACCCCGACTATATTTGGGTTGGTTTGGTTTTAACTCCGAGACCAAACCAACCCAACATTATATATATATATAATTTTAAAATTTTATTTTATACATAAAAATATTTACTTTGATATAATTTTTAA
>JAJOOH010009743.1:0-15817 GCA_029582605.1 Solanum gracilifrons | reverse complement strand
ATGGGTAGAAAAGGATCATACTTTTTAGATGAATCCTTTTCCAGATAGACTAGTGGATCCATTAGGCAGTTCAGGTCTTATACCTTTGGCCGGGTATAAGATGCTCTGGCAGCGTAAGGTCGATCGCTGTATCATCACTATAGCTTCATGTGATGGTTGTCCGTTAGAGAAACTCCCACAGCAGTTATTGTATTTTTATACACAGCAGTTCAGTTGTATTTCTACATACATCTCAGGCTTATTGTATCTTTGCATACACACAGAGTTTATAGCAGGTTTTAAACAACTTTTCTTTATATTGCACTTGTTTTAAATTGCATTATATTGAAGTGAGTCAGTCAGGTTGAGTTGAGTTGAGTTGAGCCAGGTAAGTTATTCAGTTTCTTTCAGATTTCCTTCTTGCCTTTGTTGCTTAAGCTTTCTAGCTTGCATACTCGTACATTCAATGTACTGATGCCAGTTGGCCTGCATCTTATGCTGATGCAAACACAGGTACCCAGGGTCAGCATCCAGCATGCCGTTGATCCAGTTGAGCACTCCAGAGTCAGTGGTGAGCCTCTTTGCTTTCCGGAGGACTCGGTTGTTTTGTTCTCTTAGTTTTGTTTTATTAGGATGTTGTGGGGTCTGTCCCAACATCCATCTCAGTATTGTAGAGGCTCCATAGACAGTCGGTCTGTTAGTTTTGAGTCTCTCATCTATGTATATATGTAAATATTCTATTTTGGGACTCGAGTTGCCTTTTTGGCCAGATTTTTATCAGCTAAGTTATTCTATGTCTTTGCATGGCATTGAGTTATTCTGTTGAGTTAGGTTTCCACTGAGTTAAGAAAGCCAGGCCAAGGGTTCGTTTGGGGCCAGTAATGGTCTCCGGGTACCGGTCCCGCCCAGGGTGTACGCTCGGGGTGTGACAGTTTTTATATGCATTACTTGACCGGAGGATCATTCAGAACAGTCTCTACTTTCATATATAGGGTACAATTGCATACACACTATTCTAATTAACAAGCTGCAACAAATAATACACACGTTGAGTTAAAATTGAAATAAATTTCAACACCAATGGCTGATAATTAGGATCATGCTTTTATTCTAAGATATAGATTTTAAAGTTAACGTTGAATTTCAAATTTAATTCATATTTTTAGATACTTGACAATTATATATATATATATATATATTCACTTATTAAAGCGTAGTATAATCATTAATCTAGCATTTGATAACACATGTATAATCATTAATCTAGCTTTCCCCGCAAATTCATGAATACATACCAAGAACATCAGAGCTTCAACTTTTAGAACAAATTTAAAGCTGAAATTATCGTTTCTTGAATTTCATGAGCGTAGAATCTTTGGAGTGAATGAGAGGGTTTAGATTTAAGAAAACTGATTTTCTACTCGTTTAGGGCAATTTAGATGGCCTCCTAAGGATTTTTAGGACTAAAATACCCCTAAAGAAATAATTAAAATGAGCTGGGAGTCGCAAAGATCTTTCACTAGGCAGTGAGGTCTGTGTTGGCTCCGCGTCGCGGAGCTGCTGCCAGGTTTGCGCGACGTTAGTAAATCAGTCATAACTTTTTACTCAAAGCTCAGAATTGAGCAAACTCGGTGGCGTTGGAAAGAGGACTCGAAGGGCTTTAATTTTCTATCTTGCAGATCACCTAACTCATTCTGTATAGGAGTTATGGTCGTTTGAAGTTGACTCAAAACTTAAGAAAAACTAGGAATGACTTGAATGACTTGAATGAACTCTCTTAAGTTCTTCTTGAAATTCAAGGTGTTACCTCTACTGACCTTAAAACTTAAGAAATTTTAAATTCCTCTCAAAAATCTCACTCACTACGAAGAACGGTTCAAGTCTTAGTTTAAAAATTTTCTGGGGTATTATAGCCACGTTTCAACATAATCATTGGATTGGGTACCACGTTTCGGTATGTTAACTGTTTGGGTTTGGGTTCCATGAGAGGACCAATGACTTGTCATAATTGTGTTTCTTGGGAAATGTGAAGTTGTTCGTTGGTCGTAAATGTTGATAATATTGTATATGTTCGATATATACATGTGATCATATTGTTGTATTGACTTATGTATGTTGCACTTATTGGATAGCCGCGTGATCCTTCCAGTACACTGTGGTTGTGTACTGATACTGCACTTGTTCTTTTTTTGATGAGTATAGGGCATCTTCAAGTGGTTATTGACAAACCTCGATTAAAAGATCAATGATCATCGCTCGAATTCAAGGGTGAGCCAATTCTTCCGGGCTACCATGAATTCTCTCTCGTCTATGTCCACATTTTGGACTTAGACTTTTCTAGTTAGTTATTAGTTCATTAGTTGGGGTCGTATCCCTTCTTGTTTAGACTTGTTGAACTTTAGATGTTTTGGTACATTGACTTTCAGGTTCTAGATGTTACTTCTGCATTTGTTTAGTTGTTAGATATTTTGTTGGAGTTTATGGGAACTCCCTATTTCTTCTTAGCATTTAACTTGCTTTCGTATCCTTAAATGCCTTAGTATTTTGATTGAAGTTGGTTAGCTAATTAGTATTAATGGTTCTCCCACCAGAGGGTTAGTGTGGGTGCCAATCACGACGGTCTGGATCGTGACAGATTCTACATCAAGTTATGTGCTACCATGAAAATGCGATGAATCACAGTTACCAACAAAATATGATGCACCAAAACCAAAAAAGTTAATGGTTGATTGTATATGCTTTAATTACGCTTGCGAGTGCCCTTGTATGCCATGTCTAGGAATATATTGAATTCAATTGGTGGAATTCATCGACAACACCTTAAAATTGTTGTACGTATCACGTGCCTCTTATGGGAAAAGATATCATATGTAGTACACAGAGCTATATCAATTTTCATGTAATTTTGATGGTTGTATGCTTTTTTCTTCTTCTTTTTTATTATGGTTGTGTGTTTATATTAGTGTTTTCTTCCTTTCTCAATCATACGTGAATAAAACTGAACTTGCTCCGATGAAACCATCGATCAATAAATAAATTGATTGTTCCTCGCCAACGATGTCAAAAATTGAACTTGTGCAACTTCACGGGTGTAAGCAATATAAGTTACCCAACAATGGGCTAGGATTGAATCCCACAAAGAACAATAAAGACAATCAAGAAAGTAAAGAATTATCAGTTTCTAAGCTAAGCCAAACGCTTGATAATATTTTTATTTTTAAGAAATTATGACTAATGCAGAAATAAAATTAATCTTGAAAGCAAGTAATTGATCAATGACCATAAGCACAAATATAAGGAAAATTACTCTCAAGTAACGATTTAATGTATTTCACTGTTTTTTTTTTATATATATATAAATAAGATCAAGTTTATGTTAATTACCTTTGGTAGCAATTCTTCGTTAAATCCTCTTGGATTCTAAGAAGATTAATTACTAAATTCTAAGAAGATTAATTACTATATATATATATATATATATATATATCCAGCTATTTTTTTCTTTTAAATAATACATGTTGACTTAATTTAGAATAATTTTCATCAGAAATACCTGAAAATTAGGATCTTACTTCTAAGATAGGTTATAAAATTAGCATTAATTGAACCTTCAAAGTAATTAATTAATTTATATTTTCTAATATTTTATGACAACAAATTAATGGACAGGCTCGCCTTATATGTATTCTAAAATCACTTGTTAAGGCCTTGTTATTTATTGAGCAGTGAGCATTTGTTGATACTTAGTCTTCACAATTCTCAAAACTTTAATCATGTCGAAAAACACCATAGTTTTTATTATGATTATTGCCTTTTGCCTCTGTCATATTGACTCTACATCAAGTTATGTGCAGCCATGGGAAGGCGATGAATCATGATTACCATCAAAAAATGATATACATAATCCAAGAAAGCTACTGGTTAACTGTGTATGCGATAATTGTCAGTGTCTGTGTCCTTGTGAAGCATGTGGATGTTGAATTCAATCGGCGGAATCTATCGACAACCCCTTAAGATTGATGTACGTACCGTGTACCTCTTATTGGAAAAGATATCATTGATACTTCTATGTATGTACAAAGTATTTCTTGTAATTCTGATGGTTATATTTTTTTTTTTTTCTATTACGGTTGTATGCTTGTTTTTTGTTTTCTTCTTTGTTTTGATCATGGTCATTTCTTTCTCAATTATGCATCAATAAAATAAAACTTTGCTCCGATAAAGCCATCAATCGATAAAGAAATGGATCTTGGTCCTTGAATCGTATAACTCAACTTAGAAAACTAGCTAACTTAAACATAGAGGATCTAATCATATAAAAAGTTTTAGTGATCATGTTATCCCTCCGATGTAGACTTCAACATTATCTTCATTTAGTATTGTATTTCCTTTTCATATAGTTTTTATATGCATTACTTAGCCGAAGGATCATTCAGAAGCAGTCTCTACTTTCATAGACAGGGGTATGATTATATTGCATACACACTATTCTAATTAACAAGTTGCAGCAATTAATACACACATTGAATTAAAATTGAAATAAATTTCATCACCAATGGCTGATAATTAGGATCATGCGTTTATTCTAAGCTATAGATTTTAAAGTTAACACTGAATTTCGAATTTAATTCATAAATTTTGATACGTGACAATCAATTATATATATATATACCTAGGCTGACATTATATATATAATCACTCTTTACGCTAAACTTGAGCCATGTCGAAAAACACCATAGCTGCTATCATGATTGTTGTATCTTAATTGCCTCTATCATAAGATTGACCCTACATCAAGTTCTATGTTGCCATGGGATCAATTGGACGAATCACTCGTACCAACTTCAGAATTGTTGAAAAACGTTGCACAAAAATGAAAGTTACTAGTTGATTGTTTATGCGATAAATGTGATTGTGTGTGCCCTTGTGATGTATGTCCAGAAATGTTTTCAATTCAATCGGTGGAATCTATAGACGACCCCTTAAAGTTGATGTAGCGTACCTCTTTTAGGAAAATATATCATATATATTATGTACAATGTGATTGTATGTTTTTTTTTTTTTCTATTATGGTTGTATGCTTGTTTTGTGTTTTCTTCTTTATTTTGATCATGATCATTTTTTTCTTAATTATGCATAAATAAATGAAACTTGCTCCGATGAAACCATCGTTGTATTAAAAAAATGAAATATAATAATATAACAAGTTGCAATTATATTTCAGTTTTTGTTGTAAGCTCGTAATTGACAAGTTGTAGCAATTAAATTTAAAATAAGGTATCACGACCTTCAGCCTTCAGGTACAATTAATACATATATGGACTATTGGACTTCCATTGACAAGTTGTAGCAATTATATATATATTCACTTATTAAAGCGTATTATAATCATTAATCTAGCATTTGATAACACATCATTTGGTGTGAGGTAGGAGGAATAATAATTCTAGTAATAAAATGAAGGACTATTTTATCCGATCCTGCGTTTAGTTGGAGGTATTAAGTTGTCCCGAGATTATTTATCCCATCATGTATACCTTAGTGATGGATAAGTTATCTCATATAGATGGTAGGATAACTTATTGCGAAATAAATTACCCAGGATAACTTGTTTCTGACCAAACGAGTCTATATTTCTCTAAACTAGAGCAATAATGTCGAAAAACACCATAGCATTGACGTTAATATATATCACATGTTCGCATCACGTAGGAAATAGATATATCCAAAAAAATTAATTATCCAGCTATTTCTACATTTTAAATAATACATGTTGCAATAATTTGGAATAAGTTTCATCATCAACAGCTTAAAGTTAGGATCATGCTTCTAATTAAGATAGGATTTAAAATTAATGTTGAACTTTAAATATATTTCATAGTTTTTAATAATTTACTTCAAGTTAATTATAAGCAAGCTGACATTGTAAATAACGTGTTGTTAAGTGAGCATTTGATAACACAATAGTCTACAAGTACTCCCAAATTTTGCTGGTTGTATGTTTTTTTCTTCTTCTTTTTTCATTATGGTTGTATGCTTGTTTTCGTGTTTTCTTCCTTTATCAATCATACATGAATAAAATTGACTTGGTCCGATGAAATCATCGATCAATAAAAATATCAATTGTTCCTCGCCAACGATGTCAAAAATTGAACTTGTGCAAATTAACGATTGTATGCAATATAAGTTACCCAACAATGAGCTGGGATCGAATCCCACAAAGGGCAATAAAGATAATTAAGAAAGTAAAGAATTATCAGTTTCTACGCTAAGCCAAACACTTGAGAATATTTTGATTTTTAAGAAATTACGACTAATGCAGAAATAAAATTAATCTTGAAAGCAAGTAAAATGATCAATTTCACTGTTTTATAAATAAGATCAAGTTTATGTTAATTACCTTCGGTAGCAATTCTACTTAATTCCTCTTGGATGCTTAGAAGATTTCCTAATTGGCTATTTGTGGCCTAATTAAGAGCATGAGTTTTTAATTATTCTTCTTTGGAACCTTCCATATTTAATTACTAAATTTTAATTTCACATGTTGTGTATATATATATATATAAAATTTTAAATAATGCACGTTCATTTAATATGGAATAAATTTTATCAGTAATATCTGAAAATTAGGATCTTGCTTCTAATATAGATTATAAAATTAGCGTTAATTGAACTTTCAAATTAATTAATTAATTAATTTGTATTTTCTATTTTTTTATGACAACAAATTAATGAACAGGCTCGCCATATATGTATTATAAAATCACTTGTTATGGCCTTGTTTTTAGCTAAGTGAGCATTTGGTAACACTTATTAGTCTTCATTCTCCAAACTTAATTTAATTATGTCGAAGAACACCATAATTTTTATTATGATTATTGCCTTTTGCCTCTGTCATATTGACTCTACATCAAGTAATGTGCTGCCATGGGATGGCGATGAATCATGGTTACCAATGAAAAATGATGTACATAATCCAAGAAAGTTATTGGTCGACTGTGTATGCGAAAATTGTGCTTGTATGTGTCCTTGTGATGCATGTGGATGTTGAATTCAATCGGCGGAATCTATCGACAACTCCTTAAGGTTGATGTACGTATTGTGTACCTCTTATTAGAAAAGATATAACTGATACTTCTATATATGTACGAAGTATTTCTTGTAATTTTGATGGTTGTATTTTTTTCTATTATGGTTGTATGCTTGTTTTTTTTGTTTTCTTCTTTGTTTTGATCGTGGTCATTTCTTTCTCAATTATGCATAAATAAAACAAAACTTTGCTCCGATGAAGCAATTGATCGATAAAGAAATGGACCTTGGTCCTTGAGTCATATAACTCAACTTAAAAAATTAGCTAACTTATACAGAGAGGATCTAATTATATAAAAAGTTCTAGTGATCATGTTATATATCCCACCAATGCAGACTTCAACATTAATATCTTCATTCAGTACTGTATTTCCTTTTCATATTGTTTTTTAGGGAAAAGGGTAAAAAAATGTCCTTAAACTATGTGAAAGGAACAAAATTTGCCCTCCGTTTATAGTTTGGCTCAAAAATGTCCTTACCGTCAATACTTTGGTTCAAAAATGCCCTCCATTTGTAGTTTGGTCCAAAAATGCTCTTGCCATCAATACTTTGGTCCAAAAATGCCCTTATTGTTATTTAATGGGTCAAAATACTCATTTTTCAAATAAATATATTATTATTTTCTTTTTAATACATTCTTTTTCTAATAATGTTTTTTTTTTAAATTAGCAAATGTTTATATATCTTACTTCAATTCAAAAAGAAAATATTCTTATTTTACTATCATTATTTTTTATCGTTATATAAAATATAAATTAATGATGAATATACCATGATCTTATATATATGACATATATAATATGTCGAAAAAGTACATGAAATTATTCTATTTTAATTGATAAAATGAGATTAAGAAGAAAAAATTATTTCCTACATTTTTATTTGTTAAAGTGATTTTAGAAGAAAGAAAACAAGAATAATGTTCTTTAATAATATTTAAATTAGGAAGAAGATGTGTTTAAAAAGAAAAAAATTAATATATTTATTCGGAATAGGGCATTTTTGACCCATTTGGTAACTATAGGGGCATTTCTGGACCAAAGTATTGACTGCAAAGGCATTTTTGAGCCATAGTATTGACGGTAAGGGCATTTTTGAGCGAAACGATAAACTGAGGGCATTTTTGTTCCTTTCACATAGTTTAAGGACATTTTTTACCCTTTTCCCATGTTTTTATGTGCATTACTAAGCCGAAGGATCATTAAATTTTAAAAGGAGAAACTACAGAAATACACACCTTTTGTTTCACTTATTTCCATTTTCCCCTATTACTTTTAAAAATCTCCAAAATCCCTTATTTCTTTAATGCATCCGAGCTGCATATTAATGTATCCGAGCTACATATTATGTATCCGAGCTAGTTTTTAATGTATCTGAGTTACATATTAATGTATTCGACCAAGTATTTAATGTATCCGAGCTTCAATTATTGTATCCGGGTTTTTTAATTTCCAAGGGATTAATATAATTAGAAACTTATTAGGAATAGATTGTAATTTCATATTAAAAGTATGGGATTTATGTAATTTACCCTTTTTAAATTACAGAAATCACATAATTTAAGGCAAAATTACAATATATCCCTTAAAAGTTTATAATTACAGAAATCCCTCAAACGGATACAATAATATAAGCGCTGATACATTAATCTGATGCGTGAGATACATTAATCGTTAAGTAAGATTCATTGCATTTTATACATGATACACTAGTCTGATGTACATTTTTATACATGATACACTAATCTGTTGCGCGAGATACAATAATACAAGCGTTGATACATTAATCTGATGCTCGAGATACACTAATCTGATGCTCGAAAATGAGGGATTTTGGAGATTTGTAAAATTTATAGGGGATAATGATAATAAGTAAACTAAAAGGTGGATTTGTAATTTTTAAAATAAGGTATCCAGACCCTCTAATATATGTTTAATTTAAAAGAATTCAACACAGAGTATTAAACTTGACGTGGATATCACGTGTTTGCATCAAATTGGAAATATATTTATATATCCAACAAATTAATTATCAAGCTATTTTTACATTTTAAATAATACATGTTGAATTAATAATTGGAATAAATTTCATCATCAACGGCTTAAAATTAGGATCTTGCTTTAAGGTTTTAAAATTAGAGTTGAACTTTAAATTTAGCTCATAGTTTTTAATAATTTACTTCGAGTTATAATCAAGCTAACTTTATGAATAATATGTTGTTATGTGAGCATTTGGTAACACTAATAAGTCTTCACTCTCAAAACTTTAATCATGTTGAAGAACATCATAATTTTTATATTATGATTATTGTCTTTTGCTTCTATCATATTGACTCTACATCAAGTTATGTGTTGTCATGAGAAGACGATAAATCACGATTATCAATAAAAAAAGATGCACAAAAACCAAAAAAATACCAGTTAACTATTTCTGCGATAATTATATTTGTGCGTGTACTTGTGATGCATGTCAGGAATATGTTGAATTCAATCAACTGAATATATGAACAACCCCTTCAAGTTGGTGTACACACTATGTACCACATATAGGAAAAGATATCATATTGATACTTCTATATATGTACAAAATGCTATAGCAATTTTCTTGTAATTCTGATGGTTGTATTTTTTTCTATTATGATTGTATGTTTTTTTTTTGTTTTCTTCTTTGTTATGATCATGGTCATTCCTTTCTCAATTATTCATAAATAAAACAAAACTTTGCTCCGATGAAGCCATCGATCGATAAAGAAATGGACCTTAGTAATTAGATCGTTTAACTCAACTTAAAAAATTAGCTAACTTATACAAAGAGGTTCTGATCATATAAAAAGTTGTAGTGATCACGGTATCCCACTGTTGTGTACTTCAATATTAACTTCATTTCTGTATTTACTTTTCATATTGCTTTTATTTGCATTGCTTGATCGCGGGATTCTTCAGAAACAGAAACAGTCTCTGCTTTCACAAGACATGAATAAGGTTGCGTACATATTATTCAAATTAACAAGTTACAACAATTAATACACACGTTGAATTAAAATTGGAATAAATTTCATCAACAACTGAAAATTAGGATCATGCTTCTATTCTAAGAAATAGATTTTAAAATTAACGTTGGTATTTGAATTTAATTCATATTTTTTTAATAAGTGCTAATCAATAATACATAAGCTGACATTATATATATATATTAAATTTCAGGTACTTTTCATCACGTTGGACAAAAATAATATTGAATGATTTCAGCTATTTAAGAAATTCATGTGGAATAAATCTATATAAAATCAGCGTAGACTTTTAGAGTACTATATCCAACAAATTAATTATCCAACTAGTGTTACATTCTTTTAAATAATACACGTTGCAATTAATTTGGAAGAAGATCGTCATGTTCAACGGCTCAAAATTAGAATCATGTTTCTAATTAAGATAGATTTTAAAATAGCGTTGAACTTTAATTATAATTCATAGTTTTTAATAATTTACTTCAAGTTAATTATAAGCAAGCTGACATTATAAATAATGTGTTGTTAAGTGAGAATTTGATAACACAATAGCCTACAAGTACTCCCAAATTCCTTAAGCTATGTCGAAAAACACCATAGTTGTTGTTATCTTGATTATTGCTTTTTGTATATGTCATATCGATTCTACATCAAGTTCTGTGTTGCCATGGGAACAATTAATGAAAAATGATGCACAAAAATCAAGAAAGTTACTAGTTAACTGTTTATGTGATAACTGCAGTTGTTTTTGTCCTTGTGATGCATGTCCAGGATCGTGTGAAAATAAATAATGAAAATCATGCTTCAATATGTATGTACGTAGTGTTAAAGCAATTTCCATGTAATTCTGATGATTATATATTTGTTTGTGGTTTCTCTTTATTTTTTTTTTCAATCGATCATGCATAAATAAAATAAAACTTGCTCCGATGAATTAAACCATCGATCAATAAAGAAAACAATTGTTTCTCAATAATAATGTCGAAAATTGATAATATGCAGATTCACTAGTTGTAAGCAATATAAGTTGAGTCGGAGTGGAATCCCATAAACAACAATATAATGACTATCAAGCAAGTATAGAATTATCACTTTATAACGCTTAGCTAAATAATTTATAATCTATTAATTTTTGAGAATTTATGACTAATGTAGAAATATAAACTAATCTAGAAAGCAAATGATTAGTGACCAGAACATGGTTACAAGAAAGATCAATATTTGTTGCCTAATTAAAGAGTATTAAGGACACCCAAATGTAGCTACAACTAGTTCTCCTTATATCACTAACTCGAACTATTAAATGAGTATTAACGCCTCAAATTCTTGTTAATTAATCTTTTTTTAACATCTCCAACATGTGTTTCTTTACATCATCATCATCATCATCATCTAATATATGTTTAATTTAAAAGAATTCAACACAGATTATTAAACTTGACGTGGATATCACGTGTTTGCATCACATTGGAAATATATTTATATGTCTAACAAATTAATTATCAAGCTATTTTTACATTTTAAATAATACATGTTGAATTAATAATTGGAATAAATTTCATCATCAACGGCTTAAAATTAGGATCTTAATTGCTTTAAGGTTTTAAAATTAGAGTTGAACTTTAAGTTCATAGTTCTTAATAAGTTACTTCAAGTCATGAGCAAGCTAACATTATAAGTAATATGTTGTTATATGAGTTTGATAACACAATACTCACAAAGCTTAATTAAGTCATGTCGAAGAACACCATAATTTTTATTATGATTATTGCTTTTTGCCCTTGTCATCTTGACTCCACATCATGTTATGTGGAAGGCGATGAATCACGGTTACCAATAAAAAATAATGCACAAAAACTAAGAATGTTACTGGTTAATTGTTTATGCGATAAATGTGCTTGTGCGTGTCCTTGTAATGCGTGTCCAGAAATATGTTGAATTTAATCGACAGAATCTATCGAGAACCCTTTAAAGTTGGTGTACGCATTATGTACTACTTATTTGAAAAGACATCATTTATACTTTTACATATGTACGAAGTGTTATAGCATTGTTTTCTTCTTTGTTTAGATCATGGTCATTTGTTTCTCAATTATGCATTAATAAAACAAAAACTTTGCTCCAATTAAGCCATCGATCGATAAAGAAATGAACCTTGATCCTTGAGTCGTATAACACAACTTCAAAAACTAGCTAGCTTATATACAAGTTGAGGATTAAATAAAAAGTTCAAGTGAGCACCTTATCCTACCAACTTGGATTTCAACATTATCATAGTTTATTGTTGTATTTTCTTTTCATATTAACAATATATGTGTTACTTGGACGGAGGGTCCTTCAGAAATAATCCGTACCTGCACAAGATAGGGATAAAGTTGCGTAAATGTTATCCTCCCCAAACCCCACTAAACTGAACTTATACGTTGTTGTTGGATTTTAAAACTAATATATCAGAGCTCTGCATAAATTTAAGTTTTAAAAATTGGATTAAATTTTGACGTGTTCAAGGAGTTGCAATTAATTAAATACACACGTTGTATTAAAATTGGAATAAATTTCATCACCAACGGCTGAAAATTAGGATCATGCTTCTATTCTAAGAAACAAATTTTAAAATTAATGTTGAATTTTGAATTTAATTCACATTTATAAATAGGTGACAAACAATTTAAAAATATGTACGTAGTGCTATAGGTAATTTCATGTAATAATTCTGATGGCCTTTTCTTTCTTTTCTTTGTCATGAATAAATAAAACAAATTAGTTGTTCTCGTTAAGTTGAAAAATTAAGGTACTAATTATAAATAAAATCTTATTTATATGGCTATATACTACGCTTTGAACACTCTTAATATAATTAGGCGAAATAGTTCAATGGACTTAAGGGTGTTCAGAATTTTCCTCAACGGGTTTGGAGTGATTTCTTTTTTACAAAGAAACACCTAATTCACAAATATTTCTACCATAAATACTAATCCAGCTATTTTTTTTCATTTTAAATGATGCACGTTTGACTTAATTGGGAATAAATTTCATCAGAAATACTTGAAAATTAGGATCTTGCTTCTTAGATGGGTTATAAAATTAGAATTCAACTTTCAAATTATTAATTTTCTAATTTTTAATGACAACAAATTAATGAACAGGCTCGCCTTATAATAGGTATTATAAAATCACTTGTTAAGGCCTTGTTTTTTTTTTAGCTAAGTGAGCATTTGGCAACACTTATTAGTCTTCACCCTCAAAACTTTAATTATGTCGAAGAACATCATAATTTTTATTATGATTATTGCCTTTTGCTTCTGTCATATTGACTCTACATCAAGTTATGTGCTGCCATGGGAGGGCGATGAATCACGGTTGCCAACGAAAAATGATGCACAAAATCCACGAAAGTTACTGATTGACTGTGTATGCGATAATTGTAATTGTTTGTGCCCTTGTGATGCATGTGGATGTTGAATTCAATCGGCGGAATCTATCGACTTTATTGGAAATGATATCATTGATACTTCTATTTATGTACTTAGATGGTTGTATGCTTGTTTTTTGTTTTCTTCTTTGTTTAGATCATGGTCATTTGTTTCTGAATTATGCATAAATAAACAAGACTTTTCCCTGATAAAGCCATCGATCAATAAAAAAATGGATTTTGGTCCTTGAATAGTCTAGCTTAACTTCAAAAATTAGCTAGCTAACTTATACAGGATAGGATCAATCATATAAAAAGTTCAAGTGAGCACCTTATCCCACTTGAGTATATGAAAAGAAGTTCCTCTTTACATTATAATTTCTGCTTCCTTTTCATAATGGTAAAATTTTAACCAAGAATAAAATTAGAGTCCCTATGCCATAAGGGCGCGTCAGAGAAAAGCCTGATAAACTTGACTGATCATAAATTTATAAAGAAAAAGTGCACATAATATTTTATGTGAATCTCACATTAAAGTTAAAGAATAAATATAACATGATGAATATGTGAGATCTTTTAATTAGAGGACAATAAAACTTGGCTGTGACAAATAGCTGGCTTTAAAATTAGCGATAACTTCAAATTTAATACATAATTCTAGATTTCTAGTTGGTGACAAACAATACCAAGCAGGCCGGCCTTATAAATTTATAAATATATACTCCCTCCGTCCCATTTTATGTGGCAACATTTGATCGGGCACGGAATTTAAGAAATAAATGAAGATTTTGAAATGTTTACCAAATTGCCCCTTCAAAAAGTAGTCATATTAAAAAGTAGATACTTTTCTCTCTCCTCATAAATGTATTGGAGTACTATCTTTAAGATTAAGTGAGACCAACAAGGGTAAAAGAGGAATTGTACCTTTAAATACTTACCATATAAGGAAATGTAACATTCTTTTTGGGACTGACCAAAAAGGAAATTGTGCCACATAAAATGGGAAGGAGGAAGTAGTATTTTATGTGTCTCAATTTATGTGACATTATATTTATATAATATATATGTTGACGAACATCTTAAATATTTTGTTTTTAATTATACTGATATGAAAATAATTAGTATAATTCTTTAGTATTTTTCATACGATTTTAAAATGTCTAAATTAGTTTCAAAACATTAAATTGATCTAATCTAGTTTAGCTTTAAAAGTTAATTAAAATGAGTCAGCTGGGAGAACGAAAAAGTGTTATAATTAAATTAATCCCGTTAATTAATTGCCGCAAAAGATCATTCTTTTATAAGCGATGAGAGTATCAAATACAAATAATGACCTATTCTGGAATATTTTTCAAGAGTGGCAGCTGAATTAGGTAGGATGTTATCTCTTACTAGTCGATTTTATAAAATAGTTACACTTTTCGTTTCGATATATTTGTCTTACTTTCTTTTTAATTCATTTTTAAAAAAAATATCACTATTTTATATTTAGTAGCTCTTTACACTCAATATCATACCTGACATATTTAAGACCATATACAAAACTTAAAGAATATTTTGATATATATCTTTAGTTTAAGATCATTAAATTTTTAAAAAAAATCTTTATTTTTTTTAATATCATATCAAATTAAATTAAAACAAACAAATTGAAACGGCGAGAATAATATGCTACTTCAATTCTCCATAGTATCTAACAAACAGTAAGATCAGGTCCATGTCACTATATATAATCACTTGCTAGAGACTTAATTATTAGCAAGTGACAATTATTTTGACAAAAAAAATTGCCTTCACCAAGTTTTGAACTTTTTGCGATAATGGCCAGAAACAGTAGTATAATTATCACTCTCATGATTATTATTACTATTATCAACCATAGCCACCCAACATTATCACAATATTCACCAACAATCTCTTCTTATATTGATGATCATACTGAAAAATATCAGCTTAATTTTCACTCTGGGAATAATGTTATGCCTCGTAATCGTCGACTGTTGAACGTTGACGTTGTATGTGCATGTGATGACTGTGAGTGTGGTTGTAGATGCACAGGCGAATTCAGACCTTGAAGTTGTCATTTGTTCCCAATGATCGATCTCAAATTAAAAGCAAAAAGAGAGAGAGATAAAATAGTTATTTACATGTTATATTTCTGATGGTCTCTTCTTGTAATGACCCTAAAGGTCATTTTTGGAAATTTTCATAAAATGACCGTTTTACCCCTCCCGATAGTTGCCCCGAGTCCTAATTGTTGTATTTTCGAAGTTGGTTTGGAGGAAAATTGATGAAAAGTTGAGTTTTTGGAAAGTTGAGTTTTTAAGAGT
>JAJOOH010009742.1:0-15018 GCA_029582605.1 Solanum gracilifrons | reverse complement strand
ACACTCGTGGTTGATCCAACCACACTAGCAACTGAGGCTAGCACCCCTTCTCCTTCTGTGGAGCAGGCAAGTATTTCTACACCTTCTGATATATCTTTTTCTACTGCTGCCTCTACTGCTTCTTTACCTGCTATTGCTATGAGACCTTCCCCTTCTCCTATCGCCCGTCCCCCTTAGCGCAGGTGATGATTTACTAGATGGGCACCCTTTCCTGGTTGGCAGATGTTAGATCTACCCAGGTTGAGACAGATATGCCATAGATCATTGATGGGGATTTTGAGAAGGCTTTAACCCAATTTATAAAGAAATAGACAAACAGAGTGGTCAAGTGCGAGGGTTTAGTTGGGAGTTATAGTTTGAGGTTGGATGACCTCACATCAAGGCTAGAGGCCCGAGAGAAGGCTGAGGGTATCTCTGGTGAACTAGACACTATGAGGGATGAGCTTGCTACCTAGCGAGTGGAGGTTGTCCAGTTGCAGTCAACAGACATATCTATGCTTTGAAGTGATGTTACCCTACCAAATGTCCTTCTATCCAGTCCCAAGATTCTGAGTAGTCAACCTCTTCCTAGTGAGCAGCCTGAGATTGTTTTGAGTGTTAATGCGGTAGATGATGATTGTGAGAGGCCGAGGATGAGTTGGCTATAGAGACAGACAATGAGGAGTTAAGGAGCATGAGATTGCTCAGACCTTGACTAAGATAAATGTCATTGAGGAGGTCATTCTTCAAGTGATCCTGGAGCAATCCCTTCAATAGACTTTAGCTGTTGGCACTAGTGGAGTCATTTCCTAATCCCTCCGATTGGTGATATGAGCATAGATGACCTAGTTGAGCCTTCCCAGCCGCCTCCAGTAATCATGTCGTCCTGCATTGATTCCCTTCTTGAAGCTTTTCCACTTGAGACTCTGGATGAGGGTACTCCATAGGAATATCCTGTTATTGGGACCGTTTATCTCAGCCTCCCGTACTTTTATTTACATTGCATTGAGGACACGCTATAATATTTTTGTGGGGTATGGGCCTTTGAGCCAATATTCATCTTTTTGATTGTAGTACTTTACTTTGTCGATATTATAGTGCTCTTTTGGTTGAAGTGTGTCTCTTGTTTATATTTTTTCTCCCTTGATTTTGCAACCCCTCATGAGTTTTCAATTGTGAAATGATTGAAGTTTTCGTCGATAACAATTTGGGAATCAATTGTGTTTAATATCGATACCTTGAACAGAACTAATGATGAGAATGGTGTATAGTGTTAATATTGCGTGAATGAAATCAATGTGGTTGCAGTTTTGAGCGATCTTTTTGAATCTTTTGTTGAGTAGTTGTATTTTGATATGAACCTTGCAATAAACATCATACGTTCACCTAGATTGTTTGTTTACTCTTGAAATTTTTGACATTTCAGTTTAATTGCAATAATTGATAACCAAAGCTATATATAAAATTGGTGGAAGTATCCACCGAGTTGTTCTTACTATTGGAAATGAGGGATCTGAAAATGCAAATCTCTGGATAGGAATTCTCTACGATATACCATTCTCAGTGTGATTCGACCTCGACTTTTCGTTGGCTTTTTTATTAACTATGACCTTTGTCCCTTTTAATTGGTTTTAAGGAGGACATTTGCGTGTTTTCACTTGTAGATGCGTGAGAGCTATGAACCTGGGCTCTAATATCATTTTCCACGACCCAAAAATGGTTGTGATGGCTTGTCAATTCCCACTTATACAAGTCAGCCTCAACCCAATAAAATGAAAGAAATAGGGAAAGTAAAACAATGAAATGATAAAAGCGGAAAGCTTAGTCGTTCTACTATAACCCAAAACCATGTTGTCACATTTACATGCCTCTAAAACATAAAATATGGAATTGAAAGATTCAAACAAGTCTCAGTATCTTTGATTCTGGAATAGAACAAAGCATAAAATAAGAACAAGAGAGTCTGCCACAATGACAAGCAACTACCTCTTAAGGTCCTTCAAAAGCGTCAAAAATTAGATAAAGAGCAATCAAATGTTACCGGGCTCAAAACCTATAAAAGTATAGAAGAAAAGAGTGAGTACCAACCAACATGGTACTTAGCAAGTAACCAAGTAAACAAGGAAAACTAGCTAGAAAATGAGTACTTCTTTCACCCCAACCAAGCCTTCTCAAACTACAACCTGCATAGAAATCAGCCCGACCTAATAGTTCACAGTACACAAGTCAGAGGTTCTCATTATCATAGTTTAACTGTCATAGTCCAATCATCATAAAGTATCAAATATAAAATTCACAAGTGTCGAATAAATCAATAACAAGTATAAAGTTCATGAATGCATCGTAATCAAGTACAAGGAACATCAAAATTTCAAAATTTATCATGCACAATGTCATTCTAAACTTATGGGAACCACCCATAGTTTATAACCCGCTAGTAACGACCTCAGGATAAATATCCCTTGTTGGAAATGACATCAACATCAATAATACTTTTGGAAATGACCTTGGCATCAATAAACCTTAATAGAAATGACCTCAACATCAATAACACTTGTTGGAAATAACTTTGGCACTACTAATTATCACATGTCTCATCACAGTGCACAGAAAACAAATGTATATGAACAATTTTACCCCATAGGAAGAGATAATAACTAAAGCAATTCAAGTCGAGAATAATGCTATCAAAGAATTTCATCAATCAACACATTAGGGTTCAAAACAAAGCAAATTCACAAGTTTCAAGATCAACATGTTGCCATTTTATTTAATCACCTCTTTATTTATTAAGATTAAACAAGTGTAACAATGAACCCTTCAACTCATTCCCATTACTCCCCAACACAAATAATAAAGGGAAATACACGAATAAACTTGATTAACAAAGTTTAGGAAATCACTTGCCTTTATTCAATCAACATTAATCCAAGGTTTGAGTCTTCCCTTTTTGAATAAAATCCAATGCCCAACAATTTAGTTCAATCAAGTACTCACAATAAGATTTCAACAATAACCACTTCCACTTCATTCATTTTGAAAAATTTGTAAATTAACTCAAAAACTCCATTTCAAAAATGAGGTTTGAATCCAAAAATCTTTAGTTTTAAGGAGTATGCTTTGAAGTTCACTCAATAAACTAAGTTTTCTCCAACTATGGTTGCCGACTCTAGGAAAAGGATTACTAAGTTTGTGTCGGGTGTGTCCGACTTGGTGGTTAAAGAGTGTCACATCGCCAGGTTGATTAAGGAAAGGGAAAAAGTGTCCTAGAGGGCAAGGACATGTGATGACAATTTTTCTTATTATAGGTCCGGTAGACAAGGGCATCCTCAATTTCAGCAAAAGTTATCTCGTCAAGGTTCTTCTAATGCACTGAATCCTAAGTTTAACAAAGATAGGGTGTTGAAACCTAAGCCTCAAGAAGGAAATTATGGTAATGTATCTTCTATCTCCGCTTGCACAAGATGTAGTAAGAAACATGATGGCAAGTGTCTAGCAGGTACAAATGTTTGCTTTGGTTGTCGTAAGAGTTATCATAAAGTGACAGATTGCCCATCACTTGATACTAAGGGAAGGGATGGTAGACAAGTTAAACCGAGTGGTTCCAGTTTGAGTTGTCCGAAGCAAAATAAATTCTATGGTCTTCAAAATTGACAGGATCATGAGGGATCTACGAATGTGGTGACCAGTATGTTGAAAGTCTTTCACCTTGATTATTATACTTTTCTTGATTTGGGTGCTACCTTGTCATTTGATACTCCTTATGTGGCATAAGATTTGATGTTTTTCCAAAAATTCTTTCAAATCCTTTACATTTTACTACTCATGCGGGTGATACTAATGTGGCTAAGAAAATCTATAGAAATTTCCCTATTTCTATTTTTCATATATTCACTCACGTTGATCTTGTAGATCTTAATATGTTAGATTTTGATATTATTATTGGGATGGATTGGCTTCATGCATGTTATGCTTCCATAGATTGTAGGACCCGATTGATCACTTTTAAGGTTTCGATCAAACATATCATGCCATGGGAAAGGGGAAACTATATTCTTAATGGTCAACTTACTTCTTGACTAAAGGCTAGGAATATGATCTCTAAGGGTTGAATATATGATCTAGTTTGGGTTAGGGGTATAGATTCTTAAGCTCTTTAGTTGAGTCATATTCGAGTGTAAATGAGTTTCCAGTAGTATTTCCTGATGATTTTCCTAATATTCCTCTGAAAAGTGAAATAGATTTTGGTATTGACCTTCTCTCAGTTAGGCAACCTATCTCTATTCCTTATTACTGTATAGACCCGGTAGAACTTATGAGTTAAAGGAACAATTGAAGGATTGGTTGAATAAGTGTTTAATTAGTTTCTCACCATGCGGTGCTCCAATATTTGTTTGTTCGTAAGAAGGATGGTTCACTTTTCATGTGTATAAATTACAAGTAATGGAATAAGGTTACTATTAAGAATAAGTGTGTTCTTCCAAGGATAGATGATTTGTTTGATCAACTCCATGGAATAAGTTATTTGTCTAAGATTGACCTTCGATCGAGTTATCACCAATTGAGGGTGAAAAGGAGTGAGATTTTGAAGACGGATTTTCAAACTTGGTATTGTAATTATGAGTTTTTGGTGATGTCTTTTGGTTTTACTAATTCCCCGGTGGTGTTTATTGATTTGACGAATACGGTATTCAAGAAATATCTTGACATGTTTGTGATTTTGCTTATCGTTGATATCTTGATTTACTCATGGAGTGAGGAAGATTATGTTGAACATTTGAGGATTGTGTTGCAAATTCTCAACGATTGGTAATTGTTTGCTAAGTTTAATAAATGTAAGTTTTTGTTGAGTTTTGTTGCATTCCTTTTGCCATATTTTCTCTGGTGAAGGTATTCAAGTTGATCATAAGAAAACTGAGGCTGTTAAGAACCCAGGCCATTGTCTACTTCAGATATATGGAGTTTCTTGTGTTTCCCTGGTTACTATAAAAGGTTTTTGGAAGGATTTTCCTCTATTTCTTTTCCTTTGAAAAAATTGACTCAAAAGAAAGTGAAATTCCTTTGGTCAGAAGATTTTGAGAGATGTTTCCAAGAGTTGAAGGATAAACTCACTTTTGCCCCTATCTTGGCACTACCAGACAGATTGGATGGTTTTTTGGTTTATTATGATGCTTCACAGGTTGTTCTTGGTTGTGTTTTGATGTAACATGGAAAAATCATTTCTTATTCTTCAAGGTGATTAAAAGTGCATGAAAAGAATTATCCGATTCATGATCTGGAGTTAAGGGCGGTGGTGTTTTCTCTAGAGATTTCGGGACATTACTTATATAGTTTGCATGAACACAATAGTTTGAAATACGTGTTCACTCAAAAGGATTTGAATCTTCATCAATTGAGGTGTCTTGAGTTATTAAAGGATTACAATATGAGTGTCCTTTTTTAACCCAATAAGGTGAATGTGGTGGAAGAGGCTCTACGCTGGCTATCAATGGGAAGTGTTGCATATGTTGAGAAAGACAAGAAGGAGTTATGATGTTTATAATTTGGCCTAATTGGGTGTTTGGTTGGTTAATTCTCATGAAGGTTGTATTGTTGTTCATAATGGTTCAATATCCTTTTTTTATCGGATGTAAAGGCTAAGCAAGATCTTGACCCGGTGTTAGTTGACTTGAAGAATTCAGTTTCCAAAAAAAGTCATTGAGACTTTTTCCAAGGGGGGATGGTGTTCTTCGATGTCAAGGTCAATTATGTGTTCCAAATGTTGATGAATTGAGGAATTAGATTTTGACAGAAGCCTATAGTTCTTAGTATTCAATTCACCTGGGAGTCACCATGATGTACAATAATTTGTGGGAGGTCTCTTGGTGGAATGGTATGAAAAAGTATATTCCAGAATTTATGGCTAAATGTACGAATTGTTAAAAAGTGAAAGTTAAGCATAAAAAATCAGGTGGTTTGGCTCAAGACATTAGTATTCCTATTTGGAAGTGGGGATATTTGAATAAAGATTTCATTACAGGTTTACCTTGCACTCGTCGAGAGTTTGACTCAATTTGGATTATTGTGGACCAAATGACAAAATCGGCTCACTTTTTTCCTGTTAAAACTTCATTCTCATCGAAGGATTATGCCAAGCTTTATATTTGAGAAATGGTAAGGCTACATAGAGTGCCTTTGTCTATTTTCTGCGATTTAGGTACTATGTTTACATCCTAGTTTTTGAAGTCAGTTTAGAAAGGTCTTGGTACTCAAGTTAATCTTAGCACGACTTTTCATCCTCAAACCAATGGACAAGCTGAGCATACACTTTAGAGTATGGAACATCTGTTGAGAGTTGCGTAACTGACTTCAAGGGAAATTGGGATGATCATTTGCCTTTGCTTGAGTTTACTTATAAAAATAGCTATTATTCAAACATTAGGATTGTACCATTTAAGGATCTCTATGGTAGGAGGTGTAGGTCTCCTAGTGGGTTTGATGTTGATGAGGTTGCTTTGATAGGGTCAGAGTTGGTGCATGAGGCTATGGAAAAGGTTCGACTTATTTGTGAAAGGTTGAAAACAGGTCAAAGTCGACAAAAGTCTTATTCTAATATTAGAAGAAGAAAACAAGAATTTGATGGTAATGATTAGGTCAACTTTAAAATTTCACCCACGAATGGTGTTGTGAGGTTTTGAAAAAAGGGGAAGCTTACTCCCTGGTATGTGGGCCCATAAAAGATTTTGAGGCGTATTGGAAATGTTGCTTATGAACTTGAGTTGCCTAAATCTTTAGAATCGGTACATGCATTATTTCATGAGTCTTTGTTGAATAAGTGTGTTGGAGATCCGAAATCTATTGTTACTTTGGAATGCTTGGTAATTAAAGAGAATCTTTCTTATGAAGAGATTTCGGTAAAGATCTTAGACTAGCAAGTCCGGAAGTTGGGAAATAAGGAGGATACTTGGGTAAAGGGTCTTTGCAGGAATCAATTAGTTGAGGGTGCTACTTTGGAGTCCAAAGCCGATATGATGTCTCGGTATCCTCATCTCTTTCCCTACCCTCCTACTCTAGCTTGAAGTATTAACTCTTTATGGTTAATTCTTTCAAATTCACATGTCTTAGTGATTCTCATGTTTCCATATGCATGCATGTTCATGCAAACTTCCTTTTTATGGTATGATTTGACTTAGAGTGATTCTGCATGTCTTACAAGCATTTTGAGGAAAATTGCATTAATGTTTGGTTGTTATTTTCTCTCCTACTCTATTCATGCCAGCTTGAGTCCCATCCAAGGAGGAATGTTCCCAACGGGGAGATATTGTAATAACCTAGAAGTTGGAAAGTCAAAAAGGAAAGAAAAAATATGCAAATTTTATTGAATTGAGATTCTACGAGTCCAACCTAAGGATTGCAAGAAGTCTTACGGGTCGTAGGAAGGGAGTCGTAGACTTGGAAATGAGACTTTGGAAAACAACATTTTTGACGTTTGACATACGGATGAAAAGTATGAACTATAGTATGGTTGACGGGCCTTAGATGGTACCTGTAGGATTGATTCAGAGATTTGATTTAGGACCTCATTCCTAAGGAAGGATTTGATGGGCCGTCATTTCTTCTACGGTCCGTAGAAAGGTCCCATAGAAAGATCTCAGACTTGGTGAAATTTTGGAGTGAAACTTCTATTCTACAGATGTGGTATACGGACCGTAGAAAGGTCTCATGGGAAATAATTGAATATTTTGATTTCTATAGTTAGTTCTACGGTTGACTAGTACGGGCCATGGAAAGTCCTACGGACCGTAGGTCTGTCCGGCTGTTATTCTTAAAGGGTATTTTGATCTTTTCCTATGCATTTAATGCCTATACTACCTTTCACTCTTAGAAGTTTCCCAACTCTTTCATTCCCTCAAATCCCCAATTCTCTCAAAAACACTCTTTAGGGAAAGGAAGAAAAAACTTGACTTGGGTTCTTCAAGTTTAAGTCTACTTTCTTCATCATTGCTTAGGGATTCAATCAAGGTATATAGGGATTTCATCATTGGGTTCCATTTCCCCGTTGTGTCCCTAAAGATTCTCCCATAATAATCAAACTGATCAAGGTTTTCATTGAATTCTCATGGGTTCTATTTATGTTGATTCAATTGCTTGAATTTGATCTTATAATGATTATTTTGAGTCATTTACATGCTATCCAATTAAAATCACATGAGCCCCTGCATTGATCATTATTTTGACAATGAACTCTAAGTTGCGTGAATTTGATGTAATGCTATAAAAGAATGGATGATGCTTTCATGAACTTATGCATGATTTATGAAAATGAATTATTTATGATCTAGGTTTCTTAAAGATAAGTAATGAGTGAATTGTGAATGGTTTTCTCACATATTAAGGGATCATGTCTTTGTGAAAGGTTTTAACACATAAACTTGATTCATGATTTAATGAGCTACTCCATGATGTTTCTAGCTTGGATTAGTAACCTAATTGCGCTTCCCCCATGGATGATAATGATTTTATGTTTATGACTATTCTGTTGGGATTTAACTTAGCACCGAGAGGATATGGAGATGGAGGCTCTCCCATTAGTAGAGGTAAGGTCTCTATTAGAAATCTCAGTGTCCCTAACTACCTGTCCACATAGGTTTGCCTCAAATGGCTATGCCAGTGGACCAACATATAGCATATGATATGATATGGAGTTCTACCTTGGCAAGTAGACTCTCCCTTTATCGATGTGGGAGTTACATCGGATTCCATGTTATAACTCACATGGTCTATTGTTTAATAAATCTAGTATCCCACAAAAATAGTCAAGTTACTTACAAAAGGTTTACGAAGATTTCCTAATAATTGTAAGATGCAATGACTGTGTTCATGATTATGAGTCTTCTGTAAAAGATCTTACCATGTTTGGCTTGGTCATGCATATCAGGTTGTCGATTACGTCCCCTTATGATCATGTTTCATATTTTATTATATTCCCTTTATACTTAGTTCATTTTTTGAACTAATGCATACTTGTGCCTACATTGTTTTTATAACATATTGTGTGTCGATTTCTCTCCTACTATACGTGGCAAATTGATCTCTTTTATGATTCAAAGATGAAGAGTTGGTGAGTCCTCACATTTCGAGGACCATGAAATTTTTTTTGCTTGCCTTATGTTTTGGTTTTCAGACTTTGTATGTGGTGTACATGTTGCATCCCCACTACTGTTTAATGTAGTATATGGCTTGTCAAGACTTTGATGTACTTTCGCTGATGTGTCAACTATTTACTTCTTATGATATTTCTTACTTTTCTCTATTATGTCATGTATATGTAAGTTAAGTAGCTTGTGTAAGGCCTTTCAGGGTCGTATACGCCATGTCATGTCTAGGGTGTACATTGAGTTGTGACAATAATAGTCTTATTTCGAACAGGGTCCTTGTAATTCTGATATAAATGGGGATTGAGACCATCAAGATCATGAGCTTTTAGGGGCTGAATGATTTCAAGGCTAAAAGGATTTCTTGATCTCTAAGGAGTTGGTCTAGCTCATTTTTATCCTTAATGGAGACAATGTGAGGTTTATATCATTATTGTTGTATAAAGGGGTGGAGTGGGCAAATTCAGTGGAACATAGCTTAGATATGTAGGTTACAATGTAGGAAGAAATTTCACATTTCTCAAGAATGATCCGCCTATGATCCCCTCTAAGGCTACAAATTATTTTCCTTCTTTTTATATTGATGGAATAGGTGTGGAAGATCTTTGTATTGGCATCCCCTAGCTTATCTAGTAGATCTTATAATTAGTTCTCCAAAACTACTCCCTGAACTTAAAAAGGTATTATATTCAATAAGGAGATCACTATCCAGGGTTTTTCGAAAGTCATTATAGTTGAAGTGTGTGGACTTTTTGGATTCAATCAAGTCAAGCATTAATACTTTTCATTTAAAGAAAAACTGTTTTTCAAGCTCGCTCTATTCCAGGTAGAGGATTCAGTTTGGAAGAGAGTAATAGCCTTGGAGAGGTCACTCGATTTGTCAAAACAATATGGAATAAGTCCCTTGAAGCTGGAGTGGCCACACCACATAGGCTCAAGCCTAACAAGATTCTTGTGGTTGTGGCTTGGGGGGCCCAAAGCCTAACAAGCAAAGGATAGTTATCCGATTTGGTTATAGGTAGATGTGTTAGAATACCCTAATGATAACAAAAATTCCAAGAGATATTAGCTACACATTCATCTAATCTTTCCATGATAAGGTATTGCCTATTCTTGTACCTTTTGTAAGTCCATGTGTATTTGCAACCTTTTAAACCCTAGGCCAACCATGTTACACTTGGCCCAACACTATTTAAAGAGGCTAGATCTTAAATTGTTAATATTTCTTCGACAAAACTTTTCACTAGCCTTCATGATTTCATTGAAGTACCCCCTAATAATCCAATCTCCGCTATAAGATCTAGAGATATTGATGAGATCTTCCCACAATCTATTTCTAGTTTGAAATTAGTTACTAGCATAAATGGAAGTGAAAAACCAAGGTCTAGAGTCAGGATTACCTGAACCATCAGATGGATGCTATTTAAAGTAATGGATATGTCCTAGATCTTTAGATCATCCTTCTTCCACATCATAATGATTCTTCTAGAAAGCTTATCTACGGATGAATTGATATACGAATCAAACTTTAGAACTTCAGTGTGCATCTTGTGCTTTACCATATTAGTTTCAAGGAGTTTAATCCCAGAAGGTTTGTGGTGCTTGACCATAGCTTCACACTGGCATTTAAATCCAGCAGAGTACACCCTTCTAACATTCCAAATCATAAAATTCATTTGGGGTGTTTGCGATGTTGACTAGTGAATGAGTCTCTTCACTTTGTTCACCTAGGGATACCTCTAAAGATCTATTAATGTCTTCAAAGTAACAAGTGTTGGGAATGCGCCCTTCTCACTTCTCAGGTTCACTGAGCATATAGACATATCTCTTAGGCATTTCTATGGAATTACTTCTGTTGTACGCTCTTTGAAATTTTTGAGTAGTAATTTTTTCAATACGTAGCCTGATCCTTCTGTTCCATAAAAGAGGCTATGATGTGCTCTAACTCCTCGTTGTTCTCCCTTAGGATCTCTATCGATTTTGCTCTGCCCTTTTTCAATCTGTCTCCTTCTTTGTATACCAGAAAGTTTATTTCCTTTTGTATCCATGGTATAAAAGAAAGATTCATCATTGACTCTGATAATTTTTCATTGGAAAAAAGGAAGAGTTTGGAGCTTTTTCTCAATTAATAAGTTAATCGAGGGCATTGACGTTGGATTTTTGATACCCATGAACTGGAATTAAAGGAGAGCTTGGGTCTAGACTATATGACCTAGATTCTCTATTGCATGGTTCAAGACTTCTTGCACTACCTATGCATGATATGTTGAATCTTGCATAACTAGTGTTAATAGGGTTTCTCTGACTTTTATTTTGAAGATCATGGACCTTTCCTGTATCGCGAGTTCCATCCAAAATGATGGTAGGTGGTGTGGAGTCTATGGTGCAGTCAGCAGAATTGTGGGGGGGAGGAGGGGTGGTTTCTGGATGTTGGTTGGATGAGACATTTTTGGGGGGAGAAATACAATGAAAAGTAATAGGAAATGGACAAAGATAAAGGACACAATTACTTTTAGAGGGGGAGGCATATGGGTAACTTTAGTGGATTTCCCTTGTCACTTCATTAAAAGAAGCACGATGATTATTCTCCAGAGAGTAGGCGTTACAAAGGTGAAGAACTACGATTGTAGTTACTTCCATGAGGGTTGCGCTGTGGATTTTTTGTTCAATAGGGGTTGTGATAGTTCTCATGGGCCCCTTGCTATTAATAGCATTACTCAAAGGTTATATAGTTGATCTCTTTGTAGATATGGTAGTCAGAGAATATTTGGTGGTTGATTTTGAGGGACAATGGAATTAATAGGCACTTTAACTATGGTAGTTGGGAGGCTCCTAGGATTGGGGATTAGTCCTATCTTTGTTTTTTTTTTGTTTTTCTTCTTCAAATTAAATCAAAGAAATGTTGGTTGATAAGTGTTAGTGAAAATGTTTAAAGTAGAAAATTTATTAGCACTGAGGAAATGGGACATACTTGGAGCTTGATCTCTTGCTCTTACCTGTGTACAATTCTAAATTTCTATGGTCCCTCCTGCTTCGATTTTCCTGTGTGAGGTGGTGGTGAATTCCTCTTTTTTTTTTGGAAAGTAATAGTTGCCACTGTCCCTCTAGTTTGGAGTTTTTGGATGTTGAGGGTGTCTTACTATTTCTCTCTGGTAATATGTTCTTTGAACTGTTCTTTTGAACATGCCCCAGTCTCCCAAAACGTGTACGAAGAATTCTTTCTCCTTCATAGATCACTTTCTTCATATAGTTATGTATTTGTACTTCATTCCTTACTGAATAGTCAAGGGGGAACTTGCATGCATATCCGTGCATATCTTCAGTGAAGTGTCGATGAAGTACAAATGTCTATTTTCAATAATCTCCCAAGTTTCTTGCCTATCCTTTCTAGCACATTCCAGCTATAGAATTTTGTTGCTAGCTAGGGGAGCCTGATCCAAATGGCAGTGTGGGTTACTGTCGCTGCATCATATATGATGTTTGGTTCCCATCTTCTCTTTGGATAAGAAGCTACCATCCACAAATCAATGGCATTCGTGAAGCCCTTTATATGTGTTTTCCTCTTAGCTGAATTCTACAATTTAAAAATCCCACCCCAAGTCTACAGATGTTAGGGATTTGGTAGGATTCTATATATCTATCAATTTATTTTACAAGTAGTTGTGAGCTAGCTTTTTCCTAAAAAACATTATGATGAGAGTATTCATCCAAGGTTGGTATAATCTATTTTTTTCTCTTCCTCGGTGAAAATGATAGAATCAAAATATAAGTCCATTTTTGTTTAGTGGGATTTCCATACATTGGGTAGGAGAGATTGCATTGCCCTTCTTTAAGAGGACTTCATTGAATGATTCATTTTTTTGTACATCTTCCTCCTTCACAATCGCAATTGCAGGTGGTTCAATTGGGTTGTGTGGTTTTTGGGGAAGAGATTGATTTTTCATATTGGAGATCATGGTAGTTCTAAGGACTGTTCTAGAAAGAGAATCCTACCGGATCCGATGACTCTTTGTTAAGTATGTGTCTGTCATGATTCCATCTTTTCACACTCTTAAATGTAATACTTTTTAGACCCTTCAATATAATCTTGTGTCGAATTAAAGTAAAAAGGGTGTCAAACTCACTATGGTTTCCTGAAAGACGAAGTTGAGTACGTGTGTCGACATGTCATTGATCATAGATTAAAGGCACATGTGATCTTTACCGGAAAAAAATGTGTACGAAGGAATATGATAAAGCCTCTTAAGACATTAGAATAATTTCAAAATGAAAATTCATTCTCAAGGAAATCAAATGCACCGTGATATTTAGTAGTACCAAAAAGATTTATGTCTTTGATAAACAAAGAGGAAGCTTCATAAATGTTCTTCAACCGAGGGTTAGAGTTAAAATTTGAGAAACTGATCGGGAGTATGATCAAGTCATCATATAATCAAGGCCACAAACCAACCACAATTTTTAAACTTACAATTTTTTGTTTCTTTTGCTCAATATAGGGACAAAAGAAAATACAAGATTTCAAGTCTGGAAGACAAAACATCACAACAATAAGTTCTTCAAAGTCTTCACGTGTTTTGTTGCTTCATCTCACGTTATTCACATTATTGCCGCTCAATTCGAGAACTTCAGACAATATGTCCGGTCTCATTCCATTAATAGGAAAACATCTCCTAGTAGGAAAAATTATACGCAATACACACCAATCTTTCAATAATGTGTAGTACACGCCATTCTTTATTCATGTGCTATACGCACTAGTCCTTCATTCAAGTGCAATACACACCAATCTTTTATTCATGGGCAATACACACCATATTCATATCATGGACAACACATATTAGTCTTCCATTCATGTGCAATATACACCATATTAATATTTTAGGTAATACGCCTAATCTTATGTTAACCCACCAGGACAATACATCCCATTTTAAACTCTGAGGGAAATACTCCCCATTACTCCTTTTCCCCCTAGGGTTATACACTTTAGTTTGAGATTCTCGTATCTTTTGTTTTCCTAGAAGAGAACAACCTATTCAGATCTTAATTTTGTTACCTTGAGTTTTGAGCTTCAAAATCAAACTCAAGAAAAAACATGCACCTAAGAATGATCCACAATCTTCCAAGAGAGCATCAAATCAATCTTAATAAAAACGCAGAAAGCAAGTCAAAGATTAAGAAAAGACCCTAAGAGGGTATCTTGTAACTCCTAGTATTTAGAGATGCATATTTATATAGCTCATTTTCTTATATGTAGCAATAGACAGTAGATGCTGACAAGAAACAAGATGCAACATCAATAGAAGCAACATTTAAACCACAATGTTTGATAGTTTCAACTATCAAATTTTGTCGAACTACACTGGCCTGATTTCCTTCTATCAAAAGATATGTAGCAACCTAGAAATAAAAGTTTGGTTACGGTTTTCAAAATTGCTTTCAACGAAGTTTCAAACTATAAAAAATCAGTCACTTCATTCACTTTATTTGCTTGAAAACTCTTCATGTTTCCAAGAAAATAAGGGCATACTGTGAACACCTAATTTTACATTTTAAAATTACTCCTAGTATATATAGTAAGATCAATTTTCATATTTGATTTGTCTTTGTATTTATATTCATATTTTTATTTTTTTCTTTGTTATTGTGATTTTGATTGTTTTTCTATGTAATAAATTAATTGATCCAAACAACTCAATTGTGATTGATTTGGGCTAATCTGAACCTGATTCTAACAACACAATCTATTTTCAAAATGTTATGATAATTATTGCTCAAGTTTAATCTTAGTCGTCCATAATTTTTTAATCTAGTGGCTCACATTTGACCATATCACAAATGAAAAAGACCTCAAAAATTAGATTTTTGGCCCTATTATACTTTTATTTCTCCTATGTCCACTTCC
>JAJOOH010009741.1:0-20639 GCA_029582605.1 Solanum gracilifrons | reverse complement strand
CCCTCTCTATCTTCTTTTATTGACTATTTTAGGACTTTATTGCATTTGAGGACAAATAGCTTTTGTTGTGTGTTAGGGTGAGGCCCACTTTTTGTGATGCAAACGAGAAAGGATTTTTATTAAAAATCGTACTTGTGTTTTTAGAAAAAGAAAATCGTCGAACGTCTACGAAAAAGCTGTCGTAAAGTTTCGTTCTTTGTTCCTCTCCTGATGGCCAAGATCAAAGTACTACAACGGGTGCTGATTCCCAGACATATATAGCAACTATTTAGACAGAATTCCTTTTTACCTCCCTCTCTATCTTCTTTTATTGACTATTTTAGGACTTTATTGCATTTGAGGACAAATAGCTTTTGTTGTGTGTTAGGGTGAGGCCCACTTTTTGTGATGCAAACGAGAAAGGATTTTTATTAAAAATCGTACTTGTGTTTTTAGAAAAAGAAAATCGTCGAACGTCTACGAAAAAGCTGTCGTAAAGTTTCGTTCTTTGTTCCTCTCCTGATGGCCAAGATCAAAGTACTACAACGGGTGCTGATTCCCAGACATATATAGCAACTATTTAGACAGAATTCCTTTTTACCTCCCTCTCTATCTTCTTTTATTGACTATTTTAGGACTTTATTGCATTTGAGGACAAATAGCTTTTGTTGTGTGTTAGGGTGAGGCCCACTTTTTGTGATTATTGTTCTATTTATATATTTCGATTTTATGCTATAAATTGTGTTTTGGCATTGCATTATGTGGATGATTGAGTTGTGGCTCCTTGTTTTAATTGTAAAAAAAAATTGGACCCTTCCAAAAGAAATTGTGTCACCTCTTGTTTGTGTTTGAATGTGTGATTGTTCTCTTGCAAATTTGAGTATCCATCTTGTTCAATATCGATGACTTGAATAATGCTCATAATTGAACAAAAATTAATGTGCGGCTACGATGAGGCCAATTGAAGTTGCATAGGCAATATGTGGACTTTTTAAGTCTCTTGTGATGAACATTGCACACTAACAAGAGTGTGGAGTCTTGTTTGACATTGGTGTCAATGTCGTGTGTGTGATGAGCTTACCATGAACCATGTATGATGACACCTAAAATTTTCCCCGTTGGTCTGGTTGACTAAGTGATGGAATCTCTTGAAAGGATCATAGGCAACTTTTAAGAGTGGAACAATTTTGACATTATACCTCTTTTGTGGCCTACCTTGTGAGTGTGTGAACTTCACTTGAACACCTTTTGAGCCTTAGCCTTTCCTTGGAAGAAACTTAATGAAATTGTGACCTTTCTTTACCCCTTCACCCTTAATCCTCATGAGATGTTGTTAGTTCAAATAGCCAACTTAGGCCAAAAGCCTAATTTGGAGGTGTTGTGAAAAGAGAAGGTAAATTAAGAATTGCAAAGAAGTCTCCGTTGATCCGTGACTTTGACAAAGATGGAACCCCTCCATACAAAAAAAAATGAGAGAAAAAGAAGAGAAGAATGAAAAAGAAAAAGAATGAAAAAGTTGTGGAATGAAGTTGTGAAAATGCAAAAGGAAATGGGGTGTCCAATAGTCCTTCGAAAGTGAATAATGGGGTGACTTTTGAGCATGAGTGACAAATGATGAAGTAAAGGGAAGAAATAATTGGTCATACCACATTTCATAAGAATTACAACCATTTAGCCTAAATGACCATACTTTTACACTCAACCCATTACAAGCCTTGAAAAGACCTTTTTCAGCTTGAGTGAGCTGAAACAAGTGTTGATTTGAAAATACGGGCAAACCTATGGGTGAAATCATGAATTGTGTTCATCTTTGTGAGTGTGAGTGTTGAATTTGATTCCAAAACATTAAATTGTTGAACCATTGTATGAGAATATGGAATCATTCTTTGTTTGAGGGCATTTGAGAACCTTTGTTGAGCTCGAACTAGCATTTTAAGCACGTGTTTTGAACTTGAGATTTTTTTATGATGGTGAGTCACAACTTGAATCGTTTAGTGCACAATTGATCCTTGCATGAGTAAGTTGAGTCTTTTTGTGTGCATTCATGATTGAGTCTTGTGTAGAACTGCTTGAGACATCCTTTTTGAACTGCTAAACTTGAGTTTTACTTGAGGACAAGCAAAAATTTAAGTTGGGGTTGTTGATAAGTCCATGATTTGGACTCATTTAGGGCTTTATTTGGATAGATTTAGTGACCTCAAATCCTTATTTTTTGTGAATAACTTATGTAAAATGCTTGATTTTCAGGTATTTGAATTGAAAAATAAAGCATGGACAATAATGAGCAAAAAAGAACAAGGCAGCTGAAAGAACGAAGAAAAAAGGCATGTAGATCGCCTAATCCATTCGGAGAGTCACCGAATGGTTATTATCTCGCCTAAAGTTCTAGTGTGCCAAGCCTTGAAGGATAAAATCTAGTCGGCAAGAGAAAGGAGCAGACGGCGTGTCGCTGACAGTTCGGCGATGCAGTGTTAGATCGCCCAAAGTTATAGAACTTGAGGATGTTGAAGGCCAAAGCAAAAAGGTGATGAAACTGACCAAAGGGCGGATCCCCGTACTGATCGGCGATCCCGACTTATTGTGCCGAATGGTCATTCGCAGCATATTTTTGGCGACTATAAATACATTTTTTAATATTAAGTTTAGTATCAGCTTTCATAATATCTATCTTTTGTTAATCAGTTTTTGAGTTTGAACAGAGAGTAATGAGACAATATTTTTCCTTAGCTTTGAAGAATTGAAGTTGTCTATTTTTGAAGAATTTTGAAGTGGGTCTTTGAGATTTTTCAATTTGGATCTTTATAAAGACGAAATTAATCTTTCCTAGTTGATGGAAACACAATTTGGTAACGATTTCTATTTTTTATGATGTCTAGCTATAACCCCAATTCTTGGTGTGTGACTATGTGATTATGGGTTGATTTAGCTTATGGGTATTGCTAATTGATAGTTTAAATGTTGTTTAGAAGTGATTTTAATCACTAATTGTTGTTTAATTTAAAGGGTTGTAGTTGCAAATGTAACTCTACCTTCGTGTTTTTGGCTTGCTCGAGAGAGAGGTTTTAAAACCAATATTACTGAATTGATGGACTGTGGGTATTGGGTTGTCATGGGTTCATATCAAGAGACTGAATCCTTAATCCTTTTACATACATTCAGTTCGAGAGAGTGAATGGACTAAATCATAGGTTGTTCTTAATTACTGCTTGTTTATGTTTGAGAGAAACCAACTTGATTCAGCGTAAATTGTTCGAGAGAAAGTTTATCCCAACTAAAGTCTAGCTTATTCACTGATTTATAGCTATTAACTAACAATTTCAATTACCCATTTGTCTACCTAAGCCTATTATCTAATCACATCCAAAGAACCCGTATCATTACTTGTTATTTCGCATTATTTGTTGTTGTTGTAGGTGATAGTTAAAACCAAAACCCCCTTATTTGACACTTGTGTCACCCTTCAATTTAAAGTATGTTCTTATTCGTAAATATTTATTCCTGTGATTGAGTTGAACATATTCGTACTTGGCTCTTGATTCTTAAGAACGTACCACTCCCTGTGGGATTCGACCCAAACACATTTAGTTGGGTTATATTACTAACTAATGATCGTTGATGGTTAGAATTGGATGAAGTGTCTTTGAAATGTTATTAATAAATTAACAACTACAAATAGTCACAAACAATATGAATTAACAATAATGAGTTGAGTTCTTGGGATGTGATCAATTATAGGCAAAGATAGACATATGGGTAATTGGAACTACTAACAAATAGCAGGATATTAATGAGTAGGCTAGGCTATAAGGGAGGTAAGTTTTCTCTCGAACAATTTACCCAGAATTAAGTGATTTGTCTCGAACATCAACAAGCATGAAAAATAAGAGCAGCCCACACCTTAATCCATTCACTCTCTCGAGCAAGCCAAGAAAACAAATATAAAAATGCATTTGCAACTACAATTCTTCAATTAAACCACAATTAATGATCAAAATCACTTCTAAATAGCATTTAAACTAACAATTAGGAATACCCATAAACTAAATCAGCCCAAAATCACATGTCACACCCCAAGAATTGGGGTTTTAGCTAGACATTATATAAAGGTAAAGCAGTTACCAAATTGATTATCCATCAACTAGGTAAAAGTAATTTCATCCTTACAATACTCCAATTTGATGAATCTCAAGGACCCACTTCCAATTTCTCAAAAGTGAATACCTTCAATACTTCAAAGCTAAGGTAAACTCTAGAGAGAATAGTTCTAATGGAAAAATTTTGAAAAATATGTCTCAGATTATAATAATTCTTACTAACTAAAATTTTCAAAAACATATTTATAGTTGCCAAAAATAAGCTAAGAAGCCCCATCATCGAAGTAAGTCATGCTTGCCGATCCACTCGGCGAGCCGCCCTTTGGCCTCATCGACAACCTTTTCGCCTTGGCATTGAGCATCCTCAAGGTCTGTAACTTTGGGCGATCTATGTCGGCATCACAGATTCACTCAACGATCACGCTGACTCCTCATTTGTTTCATGGACTTGGTTCCTTCCTTCAGAGCTTGGCACACTTGATCTTTAGGCGGTCAACAAAGCTACTTGGATACAGGCCGAGTGCTCTTGGTAATCCTCAGGCTTGCCCTTGTTCATTTCTTCAGCTTGTTTTGCTCCTTTTGTCTTTTAGTGTCCTTGCTTTGTTCCTTGATCTATATACCTGAAAATCACGGATTTAACATCAGCTATTGGCACAAATAAAGCATTTGAGGACACAAAATCTATGTAAATAAAGTCTTGAATTAGTACAAATCATTGACTCATCAACACCCCCAACTTAAACTTTTGCTTCTCCTCAAGTAAAGCTCAAGTTTAGACGTTCAAATTCCCTTACAGTAAAGATGATTCCATATTCACACACTATTCTTCAACAATTTATAGCTCCGGAATCACATACGACTCTCATATTCACAAAGATTAACACATGCATGACTTCAACCATAAGTTTGCCCATATTTTCCAATCAACATTCGTTTCAGCTTACTCAAGATCAAAAAGGTCTTTTCAAGGCTTGTAACGGAGTTGAGTGTAAAGGTATGCTAATTTAGGCTCAATGGCTGCTACCCTCATGAAATGTGGCCTGAACATCACTTTTCTTCCTTTTCTTTCGCATTTTTACTCATGCTCAAAATTCACCCCATTATTTAACTTTAAATGAGTTTCGAGACACCCCATTTGTTCGCTACTTTCAAAACTTTATTTCACAACTTTTTCATATTGTTTTTTATATGGAGGGGTTCCATCTTTTTCAAAACAATGGCTAAAAAAGGGAATTCTTCACATTTCTTGATTTACCTTCTCTTTTCACCATACCCCAACTAAGACTTTTGTCCTAATTTGGCTATTAAAACAAACTACACTTCATGAGAGTTAGGGGTGAATGGAACAAGATAGGTCACATTTGTTTAAGTTTCTACCAAGAAAAGGATAAGGCTCAAAGGGATTCAAGCAAGGTTTACACATCTCATAAGGTTTTCCACCAAAAAAGGTATATTATCAAGTTGTTTCACTCATCAAAATTGTTGCCTAAGATCATTTGAAGAGCTTGCATCACTCAGTCGACCGGACCAACGTGGCAAATTCTAGGTGTCATCACACAAGGTTGAAAGTAAGCTCATCACACAGGGCATTGACACCTATATCAAACGAGATTCCACACTTTCAATAGTGTGCAATGTTCATCACAAGAGACTCCATTTGATAACTGGCTAGTTAAAACGTGATCCAAAAAGTCCAGATTTTGTCTATACAACTTCATTTGGTCTCATCGTAGCCGTGCATTCATTTTTGTTCGATTAAGAGCACTATTAAAGTCATTGGTAATGATCATAAGGGATAGTCAAATTTGTACAAGAGGAGCCACATTCACACATAACAAGAAGTTGCAAACAATTTCAGATGGGTCAAAAACCTTTTTCATTCATAATAAGGATCCATAAGCCAAAACATCCACAATATAAGATCAAAACACTATTTAAAATACAAAATCCCAATATATATATATACAAAATATAGTGACAAGAGGTATGTATGGAAATACCCCACCCCACCACAAATAAAAAGCAATTGTCCTCAAATGCAACAAACATAATCAAATGTCAATAAAAACAACAGAAAGGGAAGCAAAGAAAGATCTTGTCTACATTGTCACTCCATCTATCGTGGCATTAATATTCTGGGTCACATTCTGGTCTTGGGCATCAGTGTCAAGTGTAATAGCAACACTGGCTAGCCTGCCATGGATCTATCTGCCAATGAAATCTGTACTGCTGAATCCACCATAGCCTCTTCAACCTCTCTAAGGACCTCATATGTGGTATCCTCTTGGAGACCAACTTTTTTCTCATCTGTCTCTGCCTCAAATGCAGTAGCAACCACTCCTCAGCTCGAACCTCATCTAAGATTGTAGACGGTGGCCCATCCGCATCAGCAGGCGTGTCAAGGATCTCCACAGTCCCAAATATCATCGACATACTCGTGTACTTTAGCTGGTCCACGTCCTTTCTCAATTTAGCAATAGCGCCCTTTAGATTCGTCGCGTCATGAGTGGCTAAATGGCCCCTCTCACAAGCCTTTGTCCTTGCTGTGAGGGCATCAATAGACACACTAAGAGGTGTCACAACAAAAATGAGTGATCTCTCAATCATCCTAGGGACTACAACCTCTAGCCTAGAGGCACGCTTATCAGCAGAATGGTCTAGTTTCCTCATCTGTAGTGATACAACCTTGGTCGGTGGAGGTTGGGAAGCAGCAACACTAGCAGTAGACCTAGGGTAAAGGGAGCGATAGAAGAGATCGGAGTCATGGAATGGGAACAACTAGATATACATGAATGCATAGGGCCCGAACTAGGAAATACTGCCTATGCATGCAAAGTTTCAATGTCCACAGTCGGGGAAGAATCAGCCGGGGCTGCCCTCTTCTTCTCAACCTCATCCTTCAAATACTGAGCCTTGATCAGCCTTACGTCAGTACAAGAGGTTGGAATCACTTCCATGTCCTTTTTATAATCGCGAGGCACCCGAGCTCATTTGCACGATTCGGTGATCAACATCGAGAATGAGAGCGAAGTCTAACGCTTCCTAGCCCTGATGGCCATCTCTTTGCCAATAATCATACCTAAGTTGAGGACATATCAACAATGATAGAGCCAAGGCAGGTCGCCTTAGTATGGCGGAGGATTGACTCATGTTTAGATGGGATGATTGTGCTTCTAATAAACCCAAGCCAATACCTCACCGCCACATTTAAATCCTTCCTCTCTATGGGTTGTCTAGCCACAATCCACCTCGGAGTATCATGTCGAAGGAGAGGGGCCAGAGAATTTTTCATGTTCTCCAGTGAAGTTTTCTTGATCATGCTTTGGTAGTTATCAGAAATATAACTCGTACACTCCAGAACTGAATTGATATCATCGCTGTCACACATCACATTTTTTCCCTTTACAACTACATAATCTATTGGCTTGAATGTGGTGTAAAAATCCCTAACCAAATTAGGAATGTAAGCCCCAAGGGGTCTAGTGAAAATCTGGAACTTGTGGGACTTTAAGGTGCGCCAGATCTCTTGATATCTGTGTATCACTCCATTTGCAAACAACCTCTTCTCCTCGATGATGGTCTTCAATCCCTCAGCCTTTAGTATATTCATAGACCGGGGAGGAGGTACATGTGTAGGTGGAACTGGAACCACCATCTGTGTTGGAGGTAGAATAAAGTCAGTGACAGGATGGGTAGACTCCGGGATACTAGATGAATCGTGACGAGACCGTGCATGAATTTTTGCTCGCCTGGACTATAGTGGTTGGTTGTCAATAGTCCCAAAGAGTGAGACTTGAGAATAAATAGACTCCCCCTCACTACTAGAGTTTGCTCTGGTATCTCAGATACGGGCGCTTTGCCCTTGCCCTTGCCTCCCTCAGTAAGTGTCTTCGTTCCCTTTTTACAAGGATCAATTGCTCGCTAATTAATAACGATGCCCCTTGCTCTTTTGCGAGGCGGCATACCACTGTCGTCCATGTTGGTCCTAACCATATGTGAAAAACACTCCAAAAAGAGTTAGAATTAATCTAAGAGTTGCAAAAAGACTCGCCGAACCGATAGGTGAATCGCCAAGTCACTCGGCGAGCTCAGACTAGCCAGCTGAAAGTCACTCGGCGAGCTCAGACTAACCAGTTGGAAGAACTGGTTAAAAAATTTCCAAGAAAAAATACAGGTCGGCGATATGAAGGGCCTTTCGGCGAATCGCCAACAACACTCGGCGAGCTCAGACTAGCCAGCTGAAAGTTAGTGTGTTTACAGGTTTAGGATGCAAAAACGGTAATCAAGTGAGATTTTAGGCGAGTCGTTGTGTGACCTCAGCGAGATGATGCTTCTCGCCGAAAGTTCCAGAATACAACTCAACTAAAACATGAAATTAAAGATGATCAAGAGGGACTTTTGCGAACTGTCGAGAGGTACAATGAGCCTGATGTTGAAGGACATAATCAATTAACACTAGTTATGTTCAAGTGTCATACGATCGTGTGTAGTGATATAACCCAACCAAGGGTTGGGATCGTTCCCACAGGGAGTTGTTTTGAGAATTAATAGAAAAATAAAATCTAGTTCTAATTAGTCATAGCTATAAACATTAACGATTTAAAACATACTAAATATAAGGGGGTGACACAAGCGTCAATTATCAATGGGGGTTTATATTAATTAACAACTAAAATAGCAAAAATATAAGGAAACGAGATATGGAGACGGGATTATTTGGATGTGATAGGAATACGGGATAGACTAGACTATGAGGTACAGGTTTTTGATAGTAAATTCGTTGAGTATTTGATAGTTGAGTATTCGTTGGAGGTAGATTCTCTTCTGAGCAACTTACCCCGGATCAACTCGGTTTCTCTCGAACACCGAGTTGCCGCATTAAGCACTACCTCCGCCTTACCCCATTCAATCTCTCGAGCTGAATGTGTGGAAGAAGGACTAGGATTCAGTCTCTTGAGCTGAATCCATGTCGACCCAATACCACTGCCTATTAATTTAGTAGTCTTAGTTTTACGACCTCTCTCTCGAGCAAGCCAAAACACTAAGATGAAATCGTAATTGGAACTACAATTCCATTAAGTTTATACACAACTATTAAACAAAATCACATTTAAACAACAAATAAACCATCAACAAGCAATACCCGACAAATAATCTAACCCATATTCACAAAATCACACCCTAAGTATTGGGGTTTTAGCTAGACATGTAAAATAGATAAAAATTCAATACCAATATGAGTTTCCATCAACTAGGTAAGAAGAATTAAGTCTTAAAACAGGTCAAGAGTGAAGAATCTTGGAGACCCACGTCTAATTTCGTGGAGTTGAAACCCTTTGAATCTTCAATGTGTTAGAACAAACTCTCCAAAACCCTTTAAGACTTGAAACTAAAAATATTCTATGTCTGAAGAATATTTATCTATGACTTCATTTCTTTTATTGATACTAATCTAACAATTTTAACAAGTATTCATAGTGTTTGAAAATTTGTGGTGCAGCAGATTAGTCGGCACAGTTATTCAGGATAACCGATTCACTCGGCGATCCGCCTTTTGGTCGATTTCATCGCCTTCTTGCTTTAGCCTTCAGCCTGTTCATGCTTTGTGTTGTTGAGTGATATGGTACTACTTCACGGAACTACTCAGCGACACGCCGACTGCTCCATTTCATCGCCAACTTGATCTTTCCCTTCAGGGCTTAGTACACTGGAACAAATGGCGATCTCCTAGCCGATAGACAACTCGCCAACTTGGCTCGGCGATCCTTATGCCTTCATTTATTCGTTCTTTTCAACCGTTTTGTTCCTTCTTAACAAGTAGTGTCTATACTTTGCCTCAAACTCTAAATACCTGGAACTTAAGGGTTTTCATCAGATATTGAGACAAAATATGCATTTGAGGATACTAATTTTATCAAAATATAGCCCTAAATGAGTCCAATTTGTGGACTCCTCAACACCCCTAAATTAAAGTTTTTCCTGTCATCAAATAAAATTCAAGTTCAGTAGTTCAACAAGGATGTGTCAAATAGTGCTACAGAAGACTCGATCATGAATGTACACAAGAATACTCAATTTACTTATGCCAGGATCACTTGTGTACCCAAAGATTAATGTTATGACACACTATTACCAAAGATTCTCATGCTCGCAATACTTGCTTCCAATGTAATTTCAAGCTCAACAAAAGTATTCGAATGCCCTGACACAAAGGATGATTCCATACTCACACACAATCGTTTAATCATATAATGTTTTGGAATCAAATGCAACACTCACACTCGAAAAGAAGAACACCATGCATGCTTTCACCAATAGGTTTGCCCGTATTTTCCAATCCACATTTGTTTCAGCTCACTCAGGATCAAAAAGGTCTTTACAAGGCTTGTAATGGGGCTGAGTGCACATGTATTGTCATTTATGCTCAGTGACTTTCATCCCCATGAAATGTGGTGCTCACAACACTTTCTTTCCTCTTCCCTCATCATTTCCTTTAGTGCTCATAAGTCGTCCAATTATTCACTCCACATGGATTGTTTGGGTACGTTTTTTCTTTTATACTTTATTCCACAACTTTTCTTTACATTCTTTTCTTCTCTTTTTCTTTTTTTTTTTTGTATGGAGGGGTTCCATTTTTCTCAGCATCATGGATTAAAGGAGACTTTCTTTGCACTTCTTGGGTTTCCCTTTTCTTTTCACCACAGCCCCAACTTAGGCTTTTGGCCTAAGTTGGCTATTCAATCAACCACAATTCACGAGGATTAAGGGTAATGGGTCAACAAAGGTCATGTTGTCATTAAGTTTCTTCCAAAGAAAGGTAAGGTTAAAGGGCTGTTCAAGAGAGATTAACACACTCACAAGGTAGGCCACAAATGAGGTATATGTCAAATTGGCTCACACTCTTCGAAGTTGCCTAAGATTATTTCAAGAGATAGACTTACTTAGTTGACCAGACCAACGGGGAAAATTCTAGGTGTTATCGTGCAAGGTTCATAGTAAGCTCATCACACAAGGCATCGACACTTAAGTCGAACAAGACTCCACACTTTCACTAGTCTGTAACGTGCATCGCAAAAGAATCAATTTGATACATGGCTAATCACAACGAGATGCAAAGAGTTCACATATTATCATGTAACTTCATTTAGTCTCATCGTAGTCGTATATTCATGTACGTTCAATTATGCACACTATTCAAGTCATAAAAGAGGTGGCGGAAAAATGCAAAATAAATTCGGAAGGGTCAAAATCATTTGAAATTTAAAATAAAAGGAGCCACCAGCTCAATTATCCACGAAAACCCAGTGTATAGCATAATTATAGATTTCAACCCAAAAATAACAAAACAAATATGCACAAAGGTAGGCCTGACCCCACCACAAACAAAAATTATTTGTCCTTAAATAAAAATGACACAAAATCCAAAAGTCAAAATAAAGTAAGACAGAGAGGGAACTAAAGAGGGAATCATGTCTATGCAGTCGCTCCATTTGTCGGGGCTTTAGTGCTCGGTGTATCAGTTTGGACTTGGGCTTCAGTGGCTGGAGTAACCTCAGAAGGAATAGTAGTGCCAGATCCAGTAGGGGCTATTGTGGACGTCTCAGTCGGCGATGTCTGGATCACCGGCTGTACAATCGTCTCCACTAGATCTGGAAAATCCCTAAATATGCTCTCCTCTCGGCTCTCTATCATCTCATTATCATACACGGCCATCTGCTCCTCGTTAGTCTCTGCATTTGACTACTCTGTTCCATCCCTTTGTACTTCTTCGGTGGTAGCCTGAGGAATCAATGAAGTTTCTAAGGTATCTTCATCATCAGTAATCCCTATTAATAAATTGAAATCCGTAGACTTTAGATAGTCTACGTCATTCCTCAGATCTTCTACTTCGGCTTTCAAAGTCGTTACCTCAGAGGCCTCCTCATGTTTGCTCTCACAAAATGTGACTCTCACAGTTAACTCATCTACAGAAGTTTGGAGGGGGGTGAGTGTAACAAGTATGGCTCTCTCGATCATCCCAAGGATGGATCTCTCGAGTCGGGTTGCCTGCATATCAGCATATTGGGCGAAATTCCCCATCTTCAAGATCTAGGCCCGAGCAATCCTGGGAAGCTAGGAGGAGGATGAGGAAGCACCTGGGACCTTTGAAAAAGAAGAAGGAGCGGGTGTACTTGAATTCCCGGAGGCCGGAGTAGGTGAATATGCCTTTGTAGGTAACAAGTCAACATCAACATCTGGAGAAATTTCAGCCGGAGCTTCTCTCTTTCTATCCACCTTGTCTCATGTGTACACCTCCTCAATACTCCGTATGTCAGTGGAGTTTGAAGGGGTGACGTCAATATCTCTCGCACTGTCTCCAGCACGCCGGCACAACTCAGTGATTAGGACTGGGAATGGCAGAGAAGACTATTTTTGTTTGGCTCTCATGGCCATCTTCTGTGAAGTCAGTATTCCTAGGTCGATGCGTCTCTTATACATGATAGAAACAAGACAAACTACTTTCTGATGGCGCAAAATGAGATAGTTCCGGGATTGCATTATGGTGCTGCTGATAAAGTCAAACCATAACCTAGCAGCAATGCTCAAGTCCCTCTTCTCAATAGGGGCCCTTGCATCCATCTACCTCGGGGTGGTGTCTTAAACCAGAGGAGCCAACCAACCCTTCAAGTCATCCAGGTATTGAGCAATGGGATAACCCCTCGTAAGGAAGTGCAGAGTGTAGCTGTCTATTCAAAAAAGTGTTAATATATTTTATTGCCACACCCAACTTCTTTACCTCTGGCCATGACTGACTTCACTAGTCTGAATTCACTCATTTTTTTCCTGCTCTTGGGCACCAACTCCCCATAAGTTGTATTGAATTCCCGGACCTAGGTAGGAATGTAAGGGCCTCGGGGCGTGGTGAACTACTCAAACTCATAGTAGTTGAGGGTCTCACTCACTTCTGAATACTTCCCATCAAAACATTCTGTTAAAAGTAGGTTTTCCTCAAGGATGATTCGTAAACCATCTCCTTTTAATATGTTCAGCAGTCTAGGTAGAGGAGCGATAGGGAGTGCAGGGGTCACTAGAATTGCTTGAACTGGCACAGAGTCTGTTGTCAGAGGAGTATCAGCTGAGGAAACCCTGGTGGATGTGGATTGAGGTCTACCTCAGAGCTCATTCCTTCGGTTAATCAACGGCTTCTCATCTTTAGGTTCAGATAACTCAGCCTGGTTGTCAGCGGCTCACTTTTTAGATATGTGCTTCTTTCTTTTGGCTTTGTCTTCCGGTGGGAGTTCTTGCCTCCTCTTATTTGGAAGACCTGATCCCCATACATTGATAGTGAAGCCCCAAGCTTTCTTCTTGAATGGTGTGGTTAGATTGGTCCGAAACATATCTGCAAAACATTAAAGGTAGGTTAAATAATAAGAACATTGAAGCATAGCAAATTGATTTCAGACAGACTCACCCATCCAGTTGGTGAGTCACCGAACCTCTTTGGCGAGCTAGATCGTGCTCGCCGAAGGGATTGGTTCAAAAACTATTGCAAGTCGGCGATGGGAAGGCCCTTTCGGTGAATCACCGACTACTTTCGGCAATCAAAGGTTAGTCCGCCGAAAGTTACAATTCCAAAAAGGGCTCAGGGGTGCAAATAAATGGTGATCAAGAATTCTTTCGACGAGTCGGCGAGTGCTTTTAGCGACCTCATGCTTGTCACCGAAAGTTACAGAATCAATCAACACATATAGTAAGGTGAAGTAAAGAGTCTCTCCTACAGTAATCTTTTCATTCAGCGATCCGTACTTTCCGTTTTCAGTAGTTAATTAGTTGTATATGCATTTAGGGCACTGTATGGTTTTTATCAATCGGGTGAAGGTCTTTAAATTGTTGGTTTTTAATCCCATTGATCCTCCTCATATTTTCTTAATTTATGATTGTTATGATTATTCTCATGCATATTTGAGTATCGGTTGCGATCAATACCGATAACTTGAAAAGTGCTCTTAATTGAACGATATGTTTGTGAAATTCCAATGAGGCAAATTTGAGTTGCAGAAGTCCTGTGTGGACTCTTAGCATCTCATTGTGACTAGTCGATTATCGAAATGAGTCTAGTGATGATCGTTGCACGCGATCTAAACTTATAGAGTATAATAGCTCATAGGTTCAATATGTGAGAATGATCTTTCAACCTTAGAACCACCATATAGTGAGAAGAACTTTCACATCATAATTATTATGTTTTTATGAGTACGAACTTTCAATTAACACAATAATTAGATTATAATCATGTTCATAAAACATGTATAAATGAAGCCCATAATTTGGCATAATTCCCATGTCTTACCCTTCTTGGACCAAGTATCACATTCTCCCAACCAATCTAGGGTTACTAGATTCAACATGGATAGTAATATGATCAAAAGAACTATATTACAACAAGTACAACTCCATATAATTGACCTTACTACAAGTCAACCACATCACAAAGTCATAAGTTAGGGTTATGGGGATTTGATGGATTCATGGGAGGTTTTATCATAAAACCATCATAAAGTACCAATTCAATCATAATATATGATAAATAAATCATTGAAAACGTTTTTAGAAAGAATTGATGAATTGGAGTGAAAACCCTAGGTTTTGGAGAATTTTCTACTTTGAAATTGGAAGTTTGAGGACTCCATGGAAGAAAGCTCTCCATAAATCAAGACTACCATACCTTAGGTGATGAAATCCAAACAAAATCCTGTGAAAAAGCCCCCTTCTTCAAGACCTAACTTGATCTTCCATTTGTTCTTCTATAGAGTATTTTTAGAGAAGATTTTGGAGAGGTTTTGATTTTTGATTTGGGTAGTTGAGATTTTATGAAGTGTTTTAGTTAGTTAATGACTTAAAAAGTCTTATATAGGTCCATTACATCAATATGAAATGACCCTACATTAAAATAACTAAATTAGGAATTCACCTAAAGACCTTTGTCTTGGTTCGATTTTGAAAGATTTGCATGTGTGGTCCACGACCTAAGACTAACGGTTCGTGGATGGATCTACTGGCCTTCTCGAATATCCGTAGGTCCATGGCCTGCAATATGATATATTTTGGAGCTTGTTCCACGACCCCCACCTACGGGGAGCGGTTGCACCTATGGGGCATAGGTGCCCTCGTGTGTAGTGCCTAGGTCACTTTTTGGGCACTTTCGTCGGGGTTTAGGCCTTGACATTATAACACGAAAACATAAATTTTAAGGTACAAGGAGGTATTTTATAGGCTTTAACCCTAATTCCAAGCTTTATTTAAGCTTATTAATTTTATGTTGGACACTAGTGTAGTTACAAGTTTTTTGAATTTTACACCCTGCAAGACCTAAAGGGCTAGTTTGCTCCCCTTATTTCTGACACCACGTGAGGTGGGTTGAGGCTAGAGCACCAATTGAGAAGAATGGCTTGAATATAGCAACCCGGTTTTGGTTCGGTTTCATTAGTAGCTCCATCATTCCTTTGAAGCCGCCACCCAAAGGCGGCCTGTCTCGGATCCATCATCGCCAAGAACCGGTTCAACTTGGGACTAATTATTGCGAAGAAGATGGCCTTGAATGCCAAACAGTGCCAGACGTCCCTCCCATTCCCAATGCTTATTACAGAGCTATATAGGCGGGCTGGAGTTCCTTGTGATGAGAAGTGGGACTTCGACGTCATACCCATATCCTCCATCGATATTCGGCATATCGAGGTCGATTACACATGGGATGAGGCTGATATGAGGAGAGTAGCTCCAGTGGATGCATCCCCGGAGGTTGATGTTGAGTCTATACCTGCAGAGGCATCTTTGCCTACTTCGGCCTCTAGGCCTTTAGGTAATCCAACTACCTCTCCTTCCCAGGCTTCAGGCTCTTCTACTGCTTCCTAGCCCACTAGGATTACTTAGGTCATGCTCCTCAAGATGGGGCACCTAGCCCATTCTACCAATGTGCGGGCTTCTCGACTAGAGGCTGAGGTGCCTTGGATGATTGAACGAGCCATCTTATCTACTTTGACAACCCTCAAGACATCTATTGATGCTCTCAAAGTGAGAGTAGAGACTTGTGAGGGTCAAAAAAGGGTTACTTCTGAGGTGACGGCTTTGAAAGCCGAGTTTTCAGATATGAGGAAGGATGTGGACTATATGAAGTCCAAAGACATCACCTCTCTTTTTGAGTCATCTGAAGCTCAGGGTGTTCCGGGAAGTTCTGATATGCCTCCTACTACCACCGGAGATGTGTGCCGATGAATGATGTAGCTGTTGTTTAGTCGGAGGCAGAGACGGATGAGGAGCAGTTTGAGGCTCATGAGGCGACTATCTATGGGGACCTGCCCGATCTAGAGGATACGATAGTATAGTTATTTATCCAGACATTGCTCATATAGACGTCCATGGCAGGCTCTAGTGGAGCCAGTGTTGCTATTACCCCGGGCACTGATGCCCCAGATCAGAGTATGACACCAGGCATTGATGCCCCGACAGATAGAGTGACTGGGTAGACATGACCATTCTTTACCTCCCTCTTTGTTGTCTTTGTGATTTTTTCTGTCTTAGTTGAATTTGAGGAGAACAGTTTTTTATTTGTGGGTGAGGTGACGTATTTCCATACCTACCTCTTTTGATTTCATTTTAAGTATATATATTGGGTTTTTGTGTTTTAAATTGTGTGTTTATTCTATCTTGTGGATATTTGGGCTTGTGGATCCTTGTTATGAATGAAAATGGTTGTGCGGCAAGGTGAAAGGTTTCCCGTTGAGGTTTTTAACCCATCAGAAAATTTTTGCCACCTCATGTTGTGTGTAAATGTGGTTGTTCTTCATCAATACCGATGACTTGAATATTATCCTTAATCGAACAAAATGAATGCGCGGATAAGATGCGGCCAAATGAAGTTGCATAGACAATATGTGGATTTTTTGCATCTCATTCTGACTAGTCGGTTATCAAATGGAGTATTTTATGATTAACATTGCACACTAGCTCGAATGAGACTCGTTTGATATTGGTGCCAACGCCTTTCGTGATGAGCTTTTCTTGAATATTGTGTGATGTGACACCTAGAATTTACCCCGTTGGTCCAGTTGACTAAGTGATGCAAGTTGTTGAAATGATCTAGGCAACGATTTTGAGGAGTGAAACCATTTGATAATATGCCTCTTTTTGTGGCCAACCTTATGAGATATGTGAACCTTGTTTGAACCACTTTTGAGCTTTATCCTTTTTTGGAAGAAATTTGAACAATTGTAACCCCTCTTAATCCACTCACCCTGAACTCTCATGAAGTGTGGTTTGTTTGAATAGTCAACTTAGGCCAAGAGCCTATGTTGGGGGTGTGGTGAAAGAGGAGACAGATCAAAAGGTGAAAAAAAAATTCCCCTGTGAGCCATCAGTTTGAATAAGATGGAACCCCTCCATGTAAATAAAACAATAGAAAAGTGAAAGAAAAGAAGAAAGCAATATAATAAGAATGAAAAAGTTGTGAAATAAAGTTGTGAAAGAAATGGGATGTTCGGTAGTACATTAGAAGTCGAATAATGGGGTGAATTATGAGCATGAGTAAAATGTTGAAGAAAAGGTAAGAATTGATGTTCAGACCACATATCATGAGAGTAGAAGCCACTGGTCCTAAATAACCATACCTTTACACTCAGCCCCGTTACATGCCTTAAAAAGCCTTCTTGATCTTGAGTGAGATGAAACAAATGTTGATTGGAAAATAAGGGCAAACCTATGGGCAAAGTCATGCATGTGTTGATCTTTGTGAGTGTGAGAGTCGTATGTGATTCGAGAACTATAAATTGATGAGACATTGTGTATGAGAATGGAATCATCTTAGTTGTGAGGGCATTTGAGTACTTTTGTTGAGCTTGAACCTACATTTGAAGCGAGTATTGTGAGCTTGAGCATCTTTGATAATGGTGGAATCACAACTTGAATCTTTTAGTGCAAATTGATCATTGCATGAGTAATTGAGTTTGGTTGTGTGCATTCATGTTGAGTCTTTTGTAGCACTGTCTAAGACATCCTTTTTGAACTGCAGAACTTGATTTTTACTTGAGAACAAGCAAAAGTTTAAGTAAGGGGTGTTGATTAGTCCTAGATTTGGACTCATTTTCGGCTTTATTTATATAGATTTAGTGTCCTCAAATGCTTGATTTGTGCCGTAAACTGATGAAAAACCTTGATTTCCAGGTACATGGATTGAGGAACAAAGCAAGGACACTAACATGCAAAATGGAACAAAACAAACTGAAAGAATGAAGAAAGGCAAGCCTTGTTATCGCCAAGATCACTTGGCAAATCACCGAATGGCAATCTGACAACCCAAAGTTCCAGTGTGCCAAGTCCTGAGGAAAGAAACCGAGTCGACTATAGAAATGAGCAGTCGGCGGATCGACGAGTAGTTTCGCGATGCAATGATAGATCTCCTAAAGTTACAGAACCCAGGGATGCTGAATGATAAGGCGAAAAGGCTATGAACGAGAGCAAATGGTGGCTCGCCTAGTGGTTCGGTGATCCCGACTTACTTTGCCTATTGACCCTTCGCAGCACATTTTTTGGCGACTATAAATACATTTTTGAAAATTTAGTTCTAGTGCTTTTGAGACATCTAAGACTTTAGTAATAAGTTTTGATCATCTGTAGATAGTTTTCTCTAGTTTTTTCTATTTATCTTTTAGGGATCGAAGAAATTAACTTTGGAGAAATTGTAAGTGGGTCTTTGAGATTCATCAAATTGGAGCATTGTAAAGAAGAAATCACTCTTACCCAGTTGATGGATAATCAATTTGGTAACTATTTTTACCTTTTTATAATGTCTAGCTAAAACTCCAAATTCTTGGGGTGTGATCATTTGATTATGGGTTGATTTTACTTATGGGTATTGCTAATTGTTAGTTTAAATTCCATTTAAAAGTGAGTTCAATCATTAATTGTGGTTTAACTTAAGCATTGTAGTTGCAAATGCAGTTGTTTGTTATTCTTCTTGGCTTGCTCGAGAGAGAGGTTTTGGAACTAATGTTTTTTATGATGGTTTGTGGGTATTGGGTTTATATGGGTTTAGCTTGAGAGAGTAAACCCAATCCCACACATTTAGCTAGAGAGAGTGAATGGATTAAGGTGTGGGCTGCTCTTAATTTGCATGCTTGTTGATGTTCGAGAGTAATTACCTGATTCGGGGTAATTGTTCGAGAGAAAACTACATTCTTTATAGCCTAGCCTACTCACTAATATCTAGTTATTTACTAATAGTTGCTATCACCCATAAGTCTATATTTTCCTATAATCGATCACATCCCAAGAATCCATCTCAGTATTATTAATTTGTAGCGCTTGTGATTCCTTTTAGATGATATACAAAACCAAAACCCCCCATTTGTCATTCGTGTCACCCGTTGGTTGGAATGGTGTCTTTACTCGATAATTTTTATTCCTATGGCTGATTTGACCACATTTCTACTTCCCAATTTAATATGAAACATGTACCGCTCCCTGTGGGAATCTACCTCAACTCATTATTTGGGTTTCATACTAATTTACGATCGTTGACACTTAAAATTGGAAGTAGTTTCTTGGAAATGTTATTAATCAGAAGACTCAAATCATCCATCATTGTGAGTAGGATTTAACCGAGGAATTTGAAATTTTCTTAAGGGTTAAGGTCACTAGATGTAGCACTTTGAGTTCCAAGAAGAACTAAAGATAGTTCATTCAAGTCATTTCTAAGTTCTTCTAAGTTTTGGGTCAAGTTCAAATGACTATAAAATTCAGTACAAGAAGAATTAGGTGGCCCATAAGATATCAAATGGAATTTCTTGGAATCCTATTTCCAACGCCACTGAGATTGCTAAAGTTTGAGCTCGTATGACGGAGATATGTCTGTTTGAAGTCGGCCTGGCCATTTAAGGAAGGTTACCCAAATTTAAGATGGGTATTTTGGTGTTTTACTTACCCAATCAGATTTATTTAGTTTTTGTAAGGTTTTAAGGGTATAATCTGATTAGGTTCAGTTTTATAACCCTCATATTTGCCAAGGGTCTTAGAAGAGAGTCCAAGAAGATAAAAGAGGAGAAAGAGGAAGCGTTCAAGCATTTGTCAACATTCTTGAGTTTCGTTGAAGATTTTCTCCATGGCTTTGATCCCTATGAGGTATATGAGTTCACATAGCATTGAGTTCATTCTCCCACTCACCAATCATTATTAATTCAACGTAATTTCATTCGTCAAAATAGAGGATTTGAGTTCTTGATGAGTTTTGTTGAAGTTTTATTTGTAATCTTGATTGTTGAAGTTTTGATGAGTTCTTGAGATAATCGTATAAGTTTTAAGATGGTTTTTGAGTAGATTCTACTACACTAATGTTGGGTATTCGAATCAAAATTACTGGGGAAGAAACCATCTGATTCTAGGTGAATTCGGGTTAGAAAACGAGTAAGCAAATTCGTCAAGTTTTCTGGGAAGGGGGGGGGGGCACGCCACACAGTACGCCATAACTTTCCTTCAATAGTTTTGGCTCTAGGGAGCCATACCACTCAGTACTCCATGACTTTCCTTCCGTAGTTT
>JAJOOH010009740.1:0-36778 GCA_029582605.1 Solanum gracilifrons | reverse complement strand
ATATAAAATTTAATTAGTTCATAAATACTACATTTCAAGATCTACAAAGTGCAAGTTTAATTAATTCATAAATTTTAATTAAGTTTAAGATTTTAAATAATTAATTATATTAATTCTAATTAAGTTAATGTTATTATAAATTAAGTTCAAAGTTTCTAATTAATTAACTTCAAATTAAGTCCAAGTTCTAATTAAGTTTAATTATTAAGTTCTAATCAATTAAGGTCACCAAGAATTAGTTATATTCAAGTTCAAGTTCTAAATTCAAGTCCATATAAAAGGTGATTAGTTATATATAAAGTTCAAATCCAATAATTTGTTATATTCAAGTTCTAAGTTCAATTAGTTCAAGTTCTAATTAAATTCAATAGTTATATTCAAGTTCCAAGTTCAAGTTCAAGTTCAAATTTTAAATTCAAGTTCATATCTAATCTATAAAATTAGTTATATATAAAATTCTAATCCAACAATTAATTATAGATATTCAAGTTCTAATTAAAAAAAAACCTATTTATGACATTCAAACATTCATCAATATATATTCATAACATTCAAACATTCATCATATAATACTCAAAACACTTCAATTACTAAATCTAACTTCAAATTTACACTTTACTAACTAACAATCAATCAAATTTAAAAAATACCCTAAATTCAAAAATCTTCAATTCAAAACCCTAATAAAAATCCTAATCCAAAATCCTAATTCATTTACTAACTAACAATGCCCAATTAAAAAAAAACAATGCCCAATTCAGAATATGCCTAATTTAAAAAAAAAAACCTAAATTCAAAAATATTCAATTATCTATACCTGACTAACAATAATCAAATCAAATTAACAATTGATTAAACACAACCCAACAAACTAAAATAATAATATACTAACTAAAAATCAACTATAATCACTAGAATTGAAAAAAAAAACCTAAAATTAAACACTAACCTTAACAAAGAGGAGAGGCAGCGACGGACGACACACTGGCAGGGCGGCAACAGATGGCGCTTGGCAATGAGTAGGGGCAACGACTGACAACGGCGGCGGCGGCGGCTGTGGAGGCGGCAGATCGATATAGAAAGAAGGGAGAGAATAAGAGTGAAGAGAGAAGAAGAGAGAAGAGAGAGAACAAAATAAGAAAATCCCGATCTGGGTCAAAGATATTTTAAGAAAAGTGACGGACAGCGTCTCTTTATACGTCGATTTTTTTAAAATAGTTCACCAAAATTTTGATCAAAAAAGCGAAGGACTATGAGATATTGTCTGTCGCTTTTCTTAAATGTTTGACTAGTCATTTTGACCAAAAAGCGACGAACTTTGAGATGTTGTCCGTCGCTTCGTTTAAAAATAATTAATTAATTAATTATTAATTATATATATATTTGGCGCAAAAAACCGCAAAAAAAACCGACGGACTAAGAGATGCCGTCCGTCGCTTTTTAAATATAATTTTTTTATTAAAAAGTGATGGACAGTATGGCTTATGGCGTCGCTTTTTAGAGCGACGTCGTCCATCGCTTTTCTGTCCGCCATGTTTTAGCAGTTTTTTAGTAGTGTATCACCAAATGTAAGGTATTAGTTAGACATTCTATACCATGAAGGGTGTATAACTAATCTATTAATTATTTATACATAAACATAATATTAAAATGAGTACGAGAAAATGTATTTTTTGAGACTGTGATCATTAAAGAAGATTTACAGTTTGCCATAATTGGAAAATTTACTTATTGTTGGTTAGAACTAGAAGAGATTCGTAAAATTAGTCCTTTACGGTGTGAGATTCAAGGCTGAGTGTAAGGTAGGATTCTTGAGTGATAGACACATCCTAATTCACCTTACCACTATGTAAGATTATGTATATGTCATATAAAAACCAACATATTTTTGAAGGATAAAGACGGGTATACTATCAAATGCACTCTAAAGTGGGAACCCTAGTTCAACCCAAAGGCGGAAACTTCTACTGCCTTTGCGTGGATCTCTTTTCCATCCCTATCACCTAATGTTTTTTTTCATTAAAGAATTCTTGTTTACAATGGCCAAAGCAGTGGGGAAACTGTTACATGTTGACATGGCTATAATAAGAAAATCTAGACCTAGTTGTGTCAAGGTAAAAGTTGAAGTCGACTTATTGAAAAAATTTCCCAAATGGATCAATGTTGGAGTTAAGAAGACATCTACTGGGGAAATCATCTCAACATGGATAAAAATCTTATACGATTACAATACTGCAAATATTGCAAACTTCAAGATGGAGGCATGATTTATGTCGAAGGGGTTCAAAAAGATAAGTAGGCATACTAGTAGTATTCACAAATGATTGGATCGGGGCGGGTCAAATATAAACGGATTGGATTCGAAAAAAGCAACTAAATAAAATTCAATTCTACCTCAACACAAACAATAAAATCGAGGATGTATGTGTAACACCTCAAAAATTTCTAAGTTAAGACCCGAACTATTTTTTATTTACATGTAGGGTCATATCGGGTTATTCTTAAATTGCCCATATGTGTTTAAAGGTAAATTCTTTAGTGTGGGAATGATTTTGGATATCAATTAAGGTCACTAGAAACTCCTAGCACAAAGTTGAGTTGAAAGTTTCCTTACCGATTAAGTTTTGACGTAAGATTTTCTTTGGGTCAACTTCAAATGACCATATCTCTTAGAATATAAAGAGTTACATGGCACATAACCTATCAAATTAAAGGTATTTGAATTTTCTTTCCAACGCCACCAATTTTGCAACTAAATTACCTACGAATTTCTTAAATCCGCAAGTAATAATTACCTACAAAGGTTTTTCCATCAGATTTTAATTGGCCAAAAAATTCGCAGGTAATCAAATTACATAAGGATTTTACTGTATTATCGCTATGAAAATCCCCAGGTAATCAACACTTTTCTTGTAGTGTGTGTCATGGCTTTGTTAAGGATATCTAGTGACAGCAATAATATAATAAAAATAAACCTTCAAGGGATTAATTTTACAACTTATTTCATTCGTGTGACTAATTAGTTAGAAATTGATCCAGTGCAAGCATCCAAGTATATTTGTTAAAATTATTTATGATTTGGTAAAGGATAAAAAATATCCTTAATTATGTAAAATTGAATAAAAATGTCATTTCTTAATAGTTTCATTTAAAAGTACTTTTATAGTTTAAAAAAAAGGGAAGTTTAAAGATGATACTCATCCATAAGACCATATCAATCACACATGCCCTCAAAGGTATGATACTGGAGTGATAACTATTATTATAGGAGAACTCACACAAATGTATGAATTTATCCCAATTCCCCCCAAAATCAATCACACATATCCTCAACATGTCTTCTAACACTTGAATAATCCTCTCTAACTGTCCGTCTGTCTGTGGATGGAAGGTTGTACTAAAGGTGAGTTGTGTGCCCAATTCATCATGTAATTTCTTCCAAAACTTGGATGTGAATTGGGTACCACTGTTTGAGATGATAGAGAGGGGCACCCCATGCAAGCTCACTATTTCTTTCACATAAACCTTAGCCAATTTCTCAGCATTATAATCTATTCTTACCGGAATAAAATGGGCTGACTTAGTCAATCTATCAACCACTACCCAAATAGAATCAAACTTCCCCAAAGTCTTGGGAAGACCAACCACAAAATTCATGGATATTCTTCCCACTTTCATTCCGAAATTGGCATTCTTTGAAGCAAGCTTACGGGCCTTTGGTGTTCATACTTCACTTGTTTACAATTTGGACACTTCGCCGCAAACTCCGCTATGTTTTTCTTCATGCCCGGCCACCAATAAATTCGCTTCAAATCTCTATACATCTTGGTCATACCCGGATGAATAGAATATCGCGAACTATGAGACTCTGCAAACGATTTCTCAATCAAGTCATCTACTCTAGGAACACAGATTATCCCTTTAAAATTGAGCACACCATCCGCATCAAGAGTGGTCTCTTGTGCCTTACCATTCGCATTCTTCTTTTTTATCTCCTCCATGAATGTGGCCTTCACTTCAATGCTAGCTAACACCCCACCTCTTTCTGATATGCCCAACTGCATGAACTTAGACTCCAGGGTCTGAATTTCTTTAGCCAAAGGTCGCTTGGATACATTCAAGCAAGCTAAACTACCCATACTCACCACTTTTCGACTCAAAGCGTCTGCCACCACATTAGCCTTGCCCGGAATATGGTATTGAATGGTCACATCATAATCCTTAAGTAACTCCATCCACCTTCGTTGTCTCAAATTCAGATCCTTTTGAGTGAACACATGTTGCAAACTACGATGCTTAGTAAGCACCTCACACTTAACACCATAGAGGTAATGCCGCCAGATCTTAAGAGCAAACACTATCGCTGCCAACTCCAAATCATGGATTGGATAATTCCTCTCATGCAACTTCAGTTGACGTGAGGCATAAGCTATAACATTCATTTCCTGCATCAACACAGCACCCAAACTAGAGTGTGAAGCATCACAATAAATAATAAAATCCTTACCTTCTATCGATAATGCTAGGGTAGGTGCGGTGGTCAAAAGAGTCTTGAGCTTTTGGAAGCTCTCCTCACATCTTTCAGCCCATTCAAATGGTATCTCCTTTTTGGTCAAATTAGTCAAGTGAGTGGCAATAGAAGCAAAGTTCTTCACAAATCAATGATAATAGCTAGCGAGCCCCACAAAACTCCTAACTTCAGTCACAGAACTTGGTCGAACCAAATTCTTAACCGCCTCAATATTTTGAGGATCTACCATTACCCCTTCTTTTGAAACTACATGCCCCAAAAATGCAACTGGTTTCAACCAAAATTCACACTTAGAAAATTTAGCGTATAGTTTTTTCTTCCCAAGAACACCCAAAATACTACGAAGATGGTTGGTATGCTCTTCCTCACTTTTCGAATAGACCAAAATATCATCAATAAAGACTATGAAGAAATAATCAAGAAATGGCTTGAACACCCCATTCATTAAACTCATAAAAGTTGCAGGCGCATTAGTCAAACAAAAGGAAATAACTAGGAATTCAGAGTGCCCATAGCGAGTCCTAAATGTCGTCTTGGGCACATCCTCAGGCCTAATTTTCAATTGATAGTAACCGAATCTTAGATTCTTAGAGAAAATTGATGCACTTTGCAATTGGTAAAAAAGATCATATATTCGAGGCAAGGGATACTTATTTCAAAAAATGACCTTATTCAATTGGCTACAATCTATACACATTCTCATACTACCATCATTTTTCTTAACAAACAAAACTGGAGCACCCCATGGGGAAGCACTAGGACGAATAAATCTCTTATCAAGAAGCTCTTGGATTTGAGCCTTAAGCTCTCTTAATTCTGCCGGAGCCATGAGATATGGAAGGATAGAAATGGGACACGTATCAGGCTCTAAATTAATGCAAAAATCTATATCTCTATCTGGAGGCATATCAGGCAAATCATTTGGAAACACTTCTATAAATTCCGACACCACATGAATAGACCCAATGGATGGAGCCTCAATCTCAACATCCCTAATATGAGCCAAATAAGCCAAACAACCCTGCCCTATCAATTTGTTAGCCTGAATGGAGGATATGATCTTAGTTCGCTTAGGCTTGTACACCCCTTCCCACTCTAATTTTTCTCTTCCCGGAATTTCTAGAGTTACAGACTTAGTATTACAATTAAGCACAACATAATAGGGGGGCAACCAAGTCATGCCTAAGATTATGTCAAAGTCAGTCATATCCAAAATCACCAAATCAGCCCAAGTCTGAAAACCCATAAACAAAATAGGACAAGCACAATAGACATGGGTAACTATGACTGACTCTCCAACTGGGGTAGAAACATGGATATGGGCATCAAGTATATCACAAATCATATCAAACTCTGAGGCAAATCGCACAGATACATAAGAATAAGTAGAACCCGAATCAAATAATATATTAGCCATCCGGTCACAGACAAGAATAGTACCTGTGATCACCGCGTCAATGCCTCTGCCTCATTCTTGCCCGAAAAGGCATAACACGAAGCCCTATCATCTTGACGAACCACTTCCCTGCCTGGTTGCGCATTACCCCTGCCTGCATTACCATTTCCTCTACCTCCATGGCCTCGCTAATTACCTCCTCACCCACCTTGTGGACGCCCTCTACCATTATTACCATTTCTCATGGGTACCACTGCTCTAGACTGCTGCTGAGCGAACTCAAACACACGTGGGTGGGGACAATCTCTCCTCATATGCCCAGGTTCTCCACAGTTGTAACAAGTACGATCAAAAGATGGTCTGTCGCCCGTCGAAGACGCAACTCCCTGGCTATCCTAAAAATTATGAGATGGAGTTTTCGAGTAACTACCTGCAGAGGCAGGCATAGCGGACTGAATTGGCTTGGCTGCAAGCGTTAGCCTTTTGGATCCCTTGGAATAAGAACCTTGAAAGTTACCTGAGTTCTTCGCCCTTTTTGCCCATGCTTTAGCTTGACCGTCTCGCCTCACCCCCTCCACTTTCTTAAACATAGTTTGTTACCTCATTGAAGCTTCTCCCTGCAAAAGTCATATGAACAGATAATACCTGCAACTCAGAATTTAGCCCCCTAATAAATAACCGGATTCTCTCTTCCTCAGTCGTCACTAATTAGTAGCATATCTAGACAAAGCATGGAACTTGGCCTCATAAGCAGCCACAGTCATACCACCTTGCTCCAAAGCCATGAACTCATCCTTCTTGCGATCCCTCAAAGTCCTACGCACATACTTCTCTAGAAACAGAGCATGAAATTGGGTCCAAGTAAGTGGAGGTAAAGTAGAAGATCTGCATTCCATATAAGCTCTCCACCACTGCTTAGCCTCACCTTGAAGTTGAAAGGACACAAACTCAATCCCATGTTGATGGACAATTTCCAATTTATGAAGCCTCTCATAGCAATCTAAGATGAACTCATAAGCATCCTCATTCTCAGAACCAAGAAACACAGTAGGCTTTAGCTTCAGAAACTCATTCAATATTTCATGCTCATTACCAGTCATAACAGAACCCAACAAAGGACGGAAGAAAGCATCATTACCTCCAGTTCCACCCATCTTGGGCGCAGTGCTAGAAACAGGAGGATTAGTAGGAGCTTGAGTTGCTTGAATAGAAGGAAGCACTCCAGGACCAACGAACCCTTTCAAGAATTACATGATCTTTCGAGCTAACACTAGGTCTATGAAGGAACATCGGTAGTCTCCGCCTGCACCGCCTCCTCTTGTCCCACATCCTCAACATTCTCAATACCAACATTCTCCTCTTCAATCTCTTCATGATGCGTAGGAGGGTTCTCATTCATAGGAGCATTCTCAACATGAGCTCCATTTCCAGTAGGCGTTACTCTTCCACAGCCTCTACCCCTAGCTCTTCCTCTACCCTTGCCTCGACCGACCTCTCGCTGCAGATTCCTCCGTTGGAGCATTGATGGGAGCTACGGGTCTGACGCCGTTGAATCTAGTGTTAACCATTTCCGAACAGAAGAGTGAAGGAGGTTGGATACCAATTTGAATCGTCAGATACCAATTGGAATTAAGTCATAGCAGGAAAGGAGACAAGAGAAAACAGAGAGATTTTCTAAAGTCCTATAGCCTCTCGAAGAAAAGTAAAGGCGTCCCCGTACCGTTCCGCGAGACTCTACTAGACTCGTTTTGGTACATCGAGATCAACGAACCTAGGCTCTGATACCAACTTTGTCACGACCCAGACCGTCGTGATTGGCACCCACACTAACTCTCCGGTGGAAGAACCACTACTACAACTAAACCCAAGCAACTAAACCAAATTTAAGACATTTAAGTTACAGAAGCAAGTTAAATACTAAGGAAATAAATAGGCACACTACAACATTTTATGTCTACAACCACCCAGAAAAGTGTGACCTAAACTATGAAAAAGTGTGGCTTTTGATAAAAGGCCACACTTTTTTATTTTAAGCCACACTTTTCCAGGGGTGGCTGAAAGAAGCGTAACCTTAGAGTTTAGGCGACACTTTTCAAGTGTTGCCTTATCAGCTACACTTAAAAGCGTAGCCTAAAAGGTAAAAAGGCAACGCTTTGCAGTACCTCATATAGCAACATTTCTATCTCATACAACTAAACTATCAAGTGTGGCCTTTGCTTCCTTATTGCCCACAATTTTAAAGTGTTGCCTTTTCTATCTTATGTATGACAACACTTTGAAGTGTAGTCCTTACCAATGTGCATACCACAATTTAATGTCCTTCAGCTACACTTTTAAGTGTGGTAATATTGTTTTGGCTATAAATATTTATATGCCACAATTTCTAATTAAAAAACACCAATATTATTTTGCAATAAATAATCTCAAGCATTAATTTAGCTAAGAATTAATTCAAATATATAGATTTGCAATAAACTTAAAAAGATAGTATGTCTTGTGTACATACTCATACTTGTACACAATAGTTCAAAAAGTACTCTTACAATAGTTCAATATATTCTATCAATGAATATATTTCACAAAATCAGATATAATGTATTCAAACTTTTACAATAGTTCAAAAACTCTTCATCATCCACTTCAATGAGATCAAATTGACTTGCGGCGACCCTTCAAATTTGATCACCTCCATTTCCCTACACATCTAAAATGAAATGAACAATCAAGACAAACCATGTACAACAAATCAGAGCGACCAGCCGTACCAACAACAACAAATAAAACAGAGCGAACATCAAGTTTAATGTCCTCATCACCCATTATTATGATGGCACTATTTCCACTTAGTTCTGGTAGACATTTTCCAAATCTCTGACTTACTGTTTCCTGAACTGCAAGACCAAGCTATTGGCACAAAAGAAATAAACCCACAGAAATTTGTTAAGAGCAAGTTTGTATTTCTATATGTAACTTCTAGCAAAACTAGACGACAAGCTATATCATAGTAATAGAATAGATTCTTCTTTTATTTTGATATTTTAGGCCGTATGCACGTGTATATGGTTGCTGTCCCGTTGGTATTTTTCTCAAATAGAACTTATTTGCTTATCCTAGAAAAGAAATGCTTTTATTTTCACTTGCACCCAGAAGGAATGAAAGCCAAACCACTTAGTTTAATTTTGACTAGCAGATTAAACTCAAGACTTGCATATCCATTTAATTTCAAAATTGACTCCATAAATTGTCCTTTCAAGTCCTGTTAAGATTCTTTGATTCAACTAGACAGACAATCTAAAGTCAAGGTAGGAATGTAAAGTAAGCAAAAAACAAGACATTTTTTGTACTTATATCGTGATTTTTTGAGAGACTACATCAAGTTAATCCAACAAATATAGAAATATTAGAAAAATATAAATTATTACTTTTTAAGATCACATCAAAGATAGCAACAGAAGCTTCCTAGAGATGAACCAACAAACTAGACAGTCTATGTTTTATGCCTAGTGGCGGAGAGGCTGGAAAATAGTTGAAAGGGTAAATCCAAGTCAAAGTAAGAAGCAAATACCGACACAGTATTAATGGCAACGGAGACCCCTTGATGATAAAACCAACATACATGTCAGGTTAAGGACAGAAAACCCTTGATGATAAAGCCAACATACATGTTAGGTTAAGGACAGAAAAGTCACCTTTGAACTCCCAGTGAACGAAACTAGAAGAATTCGTGTGTCCATTGCTATTGCTTGACAACCAGCAGCTCCACCGCAGAAGGCCATAAAAATTGAACCAGGTAAATTGTTTTTCTTCAATACACTAGCCACAATTTTTGTCATCGCAATGGTAACCAATGGTGTTGTTGGAGCACCATTCATGTGAACATGGCATAAAATCCAAAGATTAGAACACCCAAATACCAAATTTGAGTTATGTTACAAGCATTGAGGTATCAGACATACTCGAAGAGCAAATTCTTTTGGACATTGAGTAGAGAGTGGAGAGATTAGGCATTAGCATAACCCTAAAGAGAATATGCTCTATCCCTCCCAGTTCAATTGTGCTTACTTAACCTCGTAAGGTTAATAAGACAGGAACTGAAACTCTGTTTTGTTTAACTTATTTGGATGCGGTAGAAATTCTGTTTTAGAGCTAGTAAAGTAATATAACTTAATTAAAGATTCAGCTGCAACACACGAATGCTTGTATTATCAAGTTGGCAGGGTTCTAAGGTAAGAGAGATTCAATACTCCTGCTGTGAAAGAGAAACAATAATTACTTTCAACATAAATCTGCATATGATGATGTTCAAACTATAGTGTGGCAATAATACCCAGACAATTTTAGCTCAACTATAAGTATATATAAGCTCAATTTATCAATCTGAAAAGATGTTCAACCATCTAGCTCAACTATCATTTGGAAAAGCCATTCAATCATCTCTACTATGGACAAATTCACTTTACACCTTCGAAATAAAGTGATGGACTTACCAGACAACACAATTGCCACAGACCAGTGTGATACATGCATTCCATCCTGGATAGAACATGACAGATATATTTAGAACAAAATAAGGTGGATATTGATACTTGTCAAACGATTACTTGGAAAATCGGGTCAAAGCATTTAAAGCAAAGTGAGAAATTGCTTGGTATATGTAAGCAAAAATTCCCCAAATAAAACAACATACCCAATGAAATCCCACAAGTGAGGTCTAGACATGGTAGAATGTACGTAGACCTTACCACTACCGCGTGGAGGTAGAGAGGCTGTTTCTGAAGGACCCTCGGCTCCAGATACAAACCCTAGAATCTTTTTACTAATTTTCTTTTATAGATCAAAATAATTCAGTGGAAAGACAGCAATACAAAAAATATAATCTGACATAGCAAGTACTCCAACATTTGAGGCAAAAAGCATTTAAATTATCAGAATAGAGTTAAGTAGTGTACTAACAAAATAATAATAATATTAAAGGAAAAGGAGGGAAGAATTCAGGGATTCAATTCTTGAATGATGATAGGTAGTTCTGTTGTATTAGACATTTATTCTTGTAAATTGACCATATTAAGCTCTTTTAGTGTTACATGAAAATAAACACATCGGAAGAAATTGAATTGATTGAGCTACTGTTATAGCTTCCAAGTCAGAAACAATTAACAGAAGTAGTAGTTTGAAGATCAAAAACAGAAAAATGTAGATCCATCTGTAATTACTTTTTCTCTATCTTCTTCCTATTTGGAACTTGAAAGTAGAACATGTGGCAGTTAAGGACAGCAAAAATTCAAAAAATCATTCACTTGTAAGGCATTTTGATCTAGGGGAAACAAAGAGATATGGAGCACTCACTAAAATGGTTAACAAAAAAGAGAAATGCAAGCATCTATCAGATAAATCGTTTTTAGAATAGTCCCTTGCACGAATTAGATGACTAGCACTATCATTATCCGAGTGTACAGCTTCTGATTTAGAATCAGAGATAACCTTTACCTTTTTGTACACCAAACGAGGTGAAAGGACAAAGACTGATTTCGATGCCTCATTTTCAATATCCTTGGTGTCATCCCTCTCTTGTCCATTAGTCACAGACAAAGGTGCATCGAGTTCAATTGTGTCAGCACACGAAGATGTAATCTTGAACAATTTTTGAGCATATCCTCCGGTAACAAATGCCTCTTTACAACGATAACATTTTCTTACTCGTGACGAACTCTTTGTTTTCTTCTCGAGTAAAGGATCCTCATCAGTTAGGTGAGGCTCTGCCTCCAATTTTCCAACCAGCAATCTGTAGGTTTCAACATTAAATTTGGCAAACGAGAATAGGCAACTCTCACACATCCCATGAACATCAACAAGGTTATTGTGATTATGGCATAGAACTAATGAAGATATCCTATACTTATGATTGGGGCAAATTAATTCCCAGTAAAATTCAGCTCTTTCCTTGCCAAGAACATGATCAAGCCTCGAGCAAAGCAAACATGGAACTTGCAATTGTCAATACTGGGCAAACTTCGTGACTAAGTAGGCAAAATGACCGTCAATAAACAGAAATATCATGAGCAATCATTCAAGAAATGCTAAAGTTAAAGCTGATGCTATACTAATAGGACCTTTAATTTTTCCTTTACTATAGTCCCCCTTTACATCCATATTTGTGAAATGGTAGAATGATAATTGAACACAACAAACATGAAAATTTTGAAACTTACGCACAACAAAATCTGTGATGCACCCTGCAATGAAACAATAAAAAGATATGTCAAGAAAACACAAACAGACTTTATATGCATGTGATTCAATTCAACTTACACAAAAAAAAAGTTGCCATCTTTTTTTAATGAAGAATTCAATTACAGAACAATATAACAATTTTCATGTCGCACAAATGTTGTTGAACCGCAAACACCATTAATATTCTTATGCCTGCAGCATAAATTCAAAGCTTCTGCTTTTACATATCATACTACTCCTACTGTTTGTCTTACTATCCCTTTTAGTCCGTCTAAAAAAGAGTGTTACTTTCTTTGTTTGGCAACTCTTTAACTTCATATTGTCACATATCAATGCTTAAAACACAAGATTAATGGATCACAAGATTAAAAAGCTTTTTTACTTTCTCAAAACTCTGTGTCAAATTCAAACCAAACAAACAAATTGAAACCCAAAAGGAAAAAGGATCAAGGAAGAACTAAACTAAAAAAAACTTCTATTGGGATTTATTTTAACTAGCAAAATACTCAAATTTACATACTTTAAAGTCCAATGCCTCAACTGAAAAGCAACTCAATTGATCAAATCAATCCAAGTCAAAACCTAGTTCTCAACCAAGATCCAAAACCCCAAAAACACAAACAACATATTCCGAGACATAAAAGAAACTCAACAAACAGTCCAAGAATATCCTATAAAACGCATAAAAAAAATCTTTTTTCCAAGAACTTAATCACCCAACATAAAAAAACAGGAGAAAAAAAGATCATATGCACATATATAGCAGCAACTTCAAGAAATAGAGAAACCAAAGAAAGGAAAGCAACAGATAATAATCACCAATATAAGAAACAGAAAAGTACCTTAGAGGAAAGTCCATGATGATCCATTGGTATGTTACTAGTTACTACTGTCAATAGGAGAGATATCTCATGTCAAAAATCTCAATGGCTACCAAGTACAACACATGGGAAATTGAAATCTGTGATTACACCAACTATCCCGAGAGGATTCCACATCTGTGCACAAAAATTACATTAAAAGATGAAAAACTAACATACCAGGGTTTGAGAAATTCCCGATTTTAGAGCACAAATGTCAGTACACCTCCAACATCATGTGGTTAGGGACTGTCAACAAATAAATATTGTTAACAAAAGGAAGTTGGATAAGAAAAATAATCAGAAAATGCTAGCAAGGCTAGGATAACCACTCACATATCTCCACCTTCATAATAGTTGGTAACGATGCATATCCAGTTCGCCTGAAAGAAAAACAAAGTCAATCATGTTTTGAGGCAACTCGATATAGAATTTTTCTCAAGTAAAGGATAATTATTTCAGTTCCAAATCCTGTTCTAGAAACTGAATAACATGATACCATCTCGACCCAAGCATCCTTGTACTCCACGATATATGGATGGCTTAACTTAGCTATCACATCCCTCTGCCATAGAATAATACATACACAGATCTCATCAGATATCAATTAGCTTAACATTATGCAGACCTATCTACTCAACATAATATCATTCCAAGCCAAAGTGAAATTTATACTATAACCTGCAGACACAAGGTTCTAAAACAAGACAATGGCTTGCACGACGATTCTGCTTCGCTTTCAAAAACTAATGACTTTTTTGAGTGAAATTGATATGATTCGATTAACAAGACCCTATAGTTATTCATTTTAATTTCAAAACTGATGAAGCTAAAATACGAGCTAAGACTCCCAAAAATCGTATAAAAAACACAAGAATATCAAAACCCTAAAGCTAAAATTTAAACTTTCAAAGATAGAATTTATAACTTGATAAACCCTATTCCAACAAAATCACGTTCTTCAGTGAGAACTAAGACGGAAATCGTGTTCTTCAGCGAGAAGCTCTTCAGCGAGAAATCTGTGAGAAATCGTGTAAATCTGAGAGAAAAATGTGACGGAGAGACTTGGCTTCAGTTCATCTTTGACGGAGAGACTTAGCTTCAGCTCTTGATCAGTTCTTCAAACTTAGCTTCAGCTCTTCAGTTCATCAGAGAAACGCGTGTTCTTCAGTTCATCAGAGAAAAACATATTTTTCTGATTTGGGGAAAACAAAGTAAATTATTATTTTTGCCCAATAAAATGGGAGGGAGAGTTAAAAATGTTGGAGGGAATATAATATTTTAGTGAAAATTTTAAGGCCACACTTGTAATGTGTTGTTTTTAAAATTATAAAAATAGGACACTTTAAAAGTGTGGCCATATATGTAAATAGTCGTTGTCAGTTATATCATATTTTAACAACGCTTATAAAATGTAGCTTATACCATTAAAGAGTACACTTTGCAAGTGTTGCCAATATTATCGAAGCTAAAAGTTAAAAACTTGGGCTAAGCTTTAAAAGTGTTCCCAAAATTATTTTCGGCAACACTTTACAAGCGTTGTCGAGAATTAGTGTGGTTGTAGGCCTAAAATGTTGTAGTGGGAGTTCCCATAAACTCCAACAAAAGTATAACAACGAACTAAACAATGTGGAAGAAATAACCTAGAACCTGAAAGTCGATGTACCAAAACATCTAAAGTTCAACAAGTCTAAACAAGAAGGGATGCAACCCCAATCTAATGAACTAATCAACTAACTATAACACATTCTAAGTTCGAAATGTGAACATAGACGAAGGAGAACCCATGGCAGCCCGGAAGAATTGGCTCACCCTTGAATTCAAACAACGATCACTGATCTCCTAAACGAGGTCTGTCAGTAGCCGCTTGAAGATGCCATGTACTCAACAAAAATAAAAGCAAGTGCAATATCATTACACAACCACAATGTACTGGTAGGATCACGCGGCTATCCCACTAAGTGCAACGTACATAAGTCATCACAACAATATAATCACATGCATATAACGAACTTATACAATATTATCAACATATATGAACAATGAACAACTTCACATTTCTCAAGATACGCAATTGTATCAAATCATTAGTCCTCTCATGGAACCCAAACCCAAACAGTTAGCATACCGGAACTTGGTACCGGATCCCATAATTATTCCGAAACATGGTAACCGATCCCATAGTTATGCCGAAACGTGACAACTAATCTAAGTTAGTTATGTCGAAACGTGGCAATCGATCCAAGTTAGTTATGCCGGAACGTGGCAACCGATCCATTCAACACACCACAATCACAATCACAAGTATATCCTCAAGATCATATAATTAAGTCATGATTTCATGGTAATCATCATTCATCTATCTCATTTACAACAAGTGTGATCAATAATGCAACATTCATATACGTGAAAGTATCATAATGAAGCAAGAACAAACATACATCACACAATCATAGAATCACAACCATCACCTACCTCGAAACAAGCTTGAAACCCTAAGAAACTTGATCCTTCCCTTTCCGGATTCGTTCCTCTTGTTCTTGGTCTACAAATAATCAATATAATACGGGAATCAATAAACAACCATTAATTACCCTAATTACTAACAATTCTATGAACCCTAGATAAAACCCATGATCCCAATTATCCAAATTAGGGTTATTTCCACCATAGAATCTATAAAAAAAACCTTCCCCATCAATATTCACTCATTCTATTACGTTCTACGGATCGAAAAATGGATTCGGGGAGTGAAAAGCTTACCTTTAGCTCTAAATATCGAAAAGTGCCAAATAAGGTCGTTTAGGGGCTTATTTACGACTTTAAGTCGCGTCTGGCCCGCCACAACGGCCACCACCCCGCTACAGCGGCCCCGCCAAAGAGACCAAAATCCCCGCCAAGGCGGGTTGCACGAAACATAGAGATATTTAAAGAATTCCAAAATCCTCATTTCACAACACACCTCTAACCAACGACGCTCAGAAAATACCCTTTACGCTAAGATCGATTCCGGAAGTTCTACTCTCCCAAATTCAATTCCGTAAAGTCGTACGGGTTCCTTAACGAGTTATCTAACTACTCATGTAATCAAAATCATAAATAATTTACCTGATTGTTAACAGATTTTCCTGCACCTTAAAGACTCCGATTTCGTCCAAATCTGGACTAGGTTGGGAAAATCTAAATACCACGAGAAAGTTTTCTGGCCCCAAATTTCCCCCGTTGGCTTTTCTATAATGACGGGAACATGTCGTTACATATGAAATCGTGAAATGCTTGATTTCCTTTTGATTACAGGTATGTGTTCAAGGCTTATATCTATAAGAGGTTTAAGATATCAATCCTCTAAAATATAATTTAACGTGATTATTGCGTAGATATAAGAGTTTGTATCAAGAAAAATTTCACTCATTTTTTCTGTGTCTTTTAAAAAATTATCACAAAAAATAATTCGAACTGTATGTTATTTAGAGCTTCAAAATTACTACTAATTTGTTTTTGTATAAGATAATATTTACATTAAAAGGAATGACCAGTGAGAACAAGTTAATAAATAATATTTAAGAAAATTCAGATAATTATATAGCGTAACAACAATGTGCAAAAATCATTTTTTTCATTTGATAATCCAAAAGTTATGCACATGACATTATGATAAAATATTATTATAATTAGTAATGATGAATTTAGAGAGAAAAAAACTTTTAAAATGGTTATTCCTTCCTAAGTGGCAAAATCAACTATTTGATTAGAAAATAAATTAAAATTTAAAACAATTAATGAAAAATAAAAAGAAGAAAAAAAACACATAATAAAGGGATGGTAAAAAATACGTAGGTAAATTACTCTTGTTTTTTTTTTAAAAGAAGAAGATAAAGATAGAAAAAATAATAACCTAAATCATCCCTAAATTTCCTCACCCACTTAACTTACCCAACTACCCTAATCTCTTAAAACCAACTATATATTTTAATCTTCTACCTATATAATAGGAAAGACAAAAGTGTCACGTATCAAATCACAAGAAAATTCAATTTGGAGTTTAAAAAAAATAAATATAAATATTTCAAATCTACATTTTGCAAAAAAAAAAAAAACCATGTCATCAATAAAAATGTTTTCAAATTATCATTTTTTAAAATAATAAATTTAAAATATAATAAATTCGTATTTTACAAAAATAGTGTTAGATGTCATCATCAAAATAATTATCAAAATTTTCGGTTTTAATATTATTTTTTTTAAAAAAATTATCTTCAAAAAAGGTATAATTTTAATTTGATAAATAATTATACAATATATATGTCACATAAAACTATCAAAAACAAAAACGGATAATTATATATTATTAATAATTTGTATATTGTCTCAAAACAATATTTTTATTGATTAAAAAAAAAACTAAGATATTACAAAACAACTAATGAGTTTCTATCTCATTTCTCTCTTTCTTTATGTAAATTTTGCTTATTAATTAATTTGTAGTTTTTTAAAACCTTTAAACTTATCAATAAAAATAATAATTTTAACTTCCTTTTTTTTTAAGAGATAAGATGATTTTTAACTATCTTTATTAATCTTAACAATATTTTTTTGATAAAATGATTTGCAACTATTCTTATTCATCTTAACATTAAATATATATATTTTTTAAAATTATATTGATAAATAATTTTGAAATTAAAGTATGTTGATCTCAAGTTATGGTGTAGATATTATTTATTTAGAATCCTAACATATTTAGAAGATTTTCATAAAATGGATGATGTCTTGCAAAATTCTATTTTCAAAATTTCATTTTATCAACTTTATTTTTATCATTTTTAAATTTTCATTCTATCATATAAAATGTCCCCACATGTATTTAAATCTAAGATAATAATCAATATTATTGCTTTCAAAATTTTTAAATTAGAATTGATTTGAAATGAATTATCACATATTTTCACGTTATATTTATAATAGCATGTTGGTGGTGCTTATAATTTATTATCTTTATCTAATTAATATTAAAAAAAATGAAATTAATCATTTATTTAAAATTTTAATACTAAATCCTAAAATCATCTGGCATTGTTAAGTTATAAATATTTACTAAAGAATAAATTCTACAACATATTTAGAAAGACTAAACAAATCTAAAAATTCATAAAATAAAAGAAGAGACTTATATTAAATCAAAAGAATAGAAGATGATTCGTTTTCTTTGCACCTAAAATAATTTATTTTTCTGTGAGTAATATTAGTTTGATAATTTGTTTCATGTGGTATATATTAATTTGATTATAGAATCTTTTTTTAATTGATCATTGTAATTCATTATTTTGTACATCCTTATTTTATGAAATTATATTTGATTAAATGAAAATCGTCTTATTTTGTAAGATTGAACGAGAGAGGAATGTGATAAAGAGGTTGCAACATACTTTATAAATTATATTTAGATTTTAGCTAAAAGTAGAGTCAATATTTTTAATATTTGGTTTTAGATTGATCTATAAATTTAAAATTTAATTAATTAACACAAAAATCAATTCAACGGATATTGTGGAATATGGAGCTAAGTGTCCTAATTGTCAACAAGTGAAGCTTGAGTATGTTTGGCTCAAGACATTGTCATTCTTACTTGGAAATGAGAAGACTCAAATATGGACTTCATTACTGGTTTATCTTGTACTCGTCGTCTGTTTGATTCGATTTGGGTCATTGTGGACCGGATGACAAAGTCGGCTCATTTTCTCCTAGTGAAGACTTCTTTTTCAGCCGAGGATTATGCTAGGCTTTATATTCGGGAAATTGTGAGGCTTCATAGGGTGCCTTTATCCATTATCTCTGACTGCGGTACTCAAGTTTGCATCTCAGTTTTGGAGGCCATTTCAGAAAGATCCAGGTACTCAAATGAAGCTTAATACAACTTTTCATCCTCAAATCGATGGACAAACCGCACATACTAGTTAGAATTTGGAAGATATGTTGAGAGCTTGTGTGATTGACTTTAAGGGTAATTGGGATGATCACTTACCTTTGATTGAGTTTGCTTTTAATAATAGTTGTCACTCAAGTAACCACATGGTTCTATTTGAGGCTCTCTATGGTAGGAGGTGTAGGTCTCCTATTGGTTTCTTTGATGTTGGTGAAATCACTTTGATATGGCCCGAGTTGGTGTATTAGGCTATGTAAAAGGTTTGATTTATTCAAGAAAGGTTGAAAATGGTCAAAGTCGATAAAATTCTTATGCCGATGTTAGAAAAAGAGAGCTTGAATTTGATGTTGATGATTGGATTTACTTGAAAATATCACCTATGAAGGGTGTGATGAGGTTGAGAAAGAAAGGGAAGCTTCGTCCTCAATATGTTGGCCCATATCATATTTTGAGGCGTGTTGGCAAGGTGGTGGCCTATGAAATAGAGTTACCATATGATTTGGCATTGGTGTATCCGGTGTTCCATATCTCTTTGTTGAAAAAGTGTGTAGGATATCCTACATTTATAGGGCAATTGGAAAGTTTGAGAGTTAAGAAAAATCTTTAATATGAAGAGGTTTCGGTTGAAATCTTGGATCAAGAAGTCCGGAAGTTGAGAAGTAAAGAAGTTGCTTCAGTGAAATTAATTTGGAGGAACCAATTAGTTGAGGGTGCTACTTGGGAAGCCGAAGCTGATATGATGTTCAAGTATCCTCATCTCTTTCCCTCCCCTCCTATTATAGCTTGAGGTATTTTGTCCTCATGGTTCACTCTTTCAGATTCATGCATTTTAATCATCCTCATGTTTCCATATGCATGCGTTTTCATGAAAACTTGTTTTAATTTTATGTTTTAGCTTGGGTCGATTACTCCTTGTAGATGTGCATTTTGAATCCATTTGCATTCATGTTGGGCTTTTCTTTTCTCTCCCTACACTATTTATGCTAGCTTGAGTCTCATTCGAGAACGAATGTTCCCATGGGAGAGATATGATAACACCTCAGAATATGAAAGTTTAGTTTTGAAGGAAAAGTTGCAGAAGTTATGCTGGTGCACGTTTTTACGAGCCAACCTACAGACTGCAGGAAATCCAACTGAAAATTCTTAGAAAGTGGGAAGTCACAAACGAATCCTCTGTTGGCTGATCAAGAGTTTTCTGAGCCAGGATCACATCCTTTGAGGATGCAAATTGAATTACAGAAATACAAGCGCCTAGATGTAAATTTTAAGGCCCTAACCCGAAGTTCTTACTTCATAAGAATGATGTTTAATTTTTGCATCTACTCTCTGATGTTTGCGTAATCAAGACACAACTTCCGATGCAAGTGTCTACGATCATACAATAGTTTAGTAACCCAACCAAGAGTTGGGATCGTCCCACGAGAGTGGTTTTGAGAATTTATAGAAAAATAAAATTTAGTTGTAACTAGTCGTAGCTAAAGACTTTAACGAGTAAAAACATTGTAAATTAAAGGGGGACACAAAAGTGTCAATTAATAATGGGGGGTTTTGTCACTAGTAAGTAAAAACAACAAAATAGACAAGGATTTCTAGGCAATGAGAGGGGATCCTTGGGATGTGACGGGAATACGGGTTAAGCTAGATTATTGGGTACATGCTTTCGATAGAAGATTCATAGAATAATTGTGACTAGGTTAAACTTTAAAGGGGATAAGCTCTCTCTCTCTCGAGCAACATACCCCGTTTCAAAGGGGTTCCTCTCGGACACCTACTTGTTGCGTGAAGACTAGCCTATTCCTTAACCCATTCACTCTCTCGAGCTGAGTGTGTGGACATGGAACTAGGGTTCATTCTCTCGACCTGAACCTCATGTCGACCCACTCACACCGGCCATCAATTTAGTGGTTTTAGTTTTACGAACTCTCTCTCGAGCAAGCCGAAAACACATAAATAAACTTGTACTTATAACTACAAAATCATCCACAACCACTAAAGAAAATCACATTTAAACTACGAATAAACTATCAGCAAGCAAGACTCAACAATTATCTTAACCCATATTCGCTAAATCACATCCCAAGAAGTGGGGGTTTTAGCCACACATCAAGAGATAAAAATTTATACCTAAATGAGCTTGCATTTAAATGGGTAAGAAGATTTAAGTCTTGTTACAGGCCAAGAATGAAGAATCCAAGAGACCCAAGTCCAAATCCTTGGAAATGAAAGCCTCTTCTTCTTCAAGTCTCCAAAACCCTCTCAAACTTAGAGCAAAAATATCAAAAAGTACTGTTCTATATGAAAAATATCACAATTGTTCGTTTCTAAGTGAAAATTATAATAATTGTTCCACACTAAAACTAAAACTAGTATTTATAGTTTTCACAGATTTGTGCTGCAGCGGATCGTTCAGCGTCGTTAGTCGGAATCGCTGATCAACTCGGCGATACGCCTTTTGGTGTATATCATCGCCGTCTTGCACCAGCCTTCAGCCTCGTCGTGATTAGGGTCATTAGGAGGCATGGTACTGCTTCGCGGAACTGCTCGGCGATGCGCCGACAACTCCCTTTTTCTGCCGACTTGTTCCTTTTCTTCAAGGCACAACACACTGGAACAAAAGGTGAAGTAAGACCCTTCGGCAACTCGCCAAGTGTACTCGGCGATCCTCAGGCATTCATTTCTTCATTCTTTTCAGCCTTTTCGTTCCTTTTTGCGACATAGTGTCCATGCTTTCCTTAAAACTTCAAATACCTGAAATCGAAGAGTTTTCATTAGATATTGAGATAAAATAAGCATTTGAGGACACACTTTATATTAAAATATAGCCCTGAATGAGTCCAATTTGTGGACTCATCAGTCTCATGAAATTTTGTGGACCAAATTACCGTTATCTTTGACCTAATTTTTCTAGGCATAGGTTCAGAGATAGGACTATCATATTTGAGAGAAAAACTAAAGAACACATGGATCGGCAAAATCGATGAATCTGCCTTTATTGACATCAGAATCACGAAAAGAGGCGTGCTAAATGATCTATTAAATAGGTAGATTAAGCTCCATGAAAGAATATTTTACCGACAAAATAAATAATATAGGTGATAATAGGTCTCCTTGCTTCAAACACCTTTGTTAAAATAACAAGGACACTATATATCATACACCTTTATCATATCTAGCTAGCTTGGTTAGTCAATCTTTTATATGTACTAGACATGAGATTAAAAGCTAAAACAAACGAAAAATCATTATATCAAAGAAAAATAGTACACTACGAAACCTGCTTCAATGAGCCGAGGAAAAAAAACATTCTAAAATAGTAAAGAGAAAGAAATCACCGAAATGAAGAAATCATGACAAAATACTATGGATAACCTAAAAAATTATCCTATACAGTAGTCATAACAAGACAAAATGATAATTGAAGTACAAGAAACCACATATAACCAAAGGCAGTAAAAAGTATGTAATTTCCTCCTTTTTTATAACAAAATCAATTAGTTTAGACAGCCTGCCTAAAAGATAAAGCCAAAAATCCATAAAAAACATTTTAGGCTAGTTTACAAAGGATGAAAATTTAGAATATTTTAGATAAGTGAAGCTAGATTTTACTCTAGCTCTGACTTTATTTCAGGGCAATTCTGAGCAACATTGTGGTCCACTTTTTTTCAACTATGGAACCACCATTGCATCCAACCACAAGCAATTTCTCAATTTTTGACTTCCATTCGGAGCCATCTTTCTCTGTTATTCTGTCACAATACTTGGGCATAAATCCTAGACCAGTGTAGGTACCCAACCATATGACATTAGTACTCTTGTTTCTCCTTTACTAATCTCTTTTCCCACCTGCATGAACACAATGGAAGCATTAAATTTTTTTCAAAGAGCTATAAGATTTGACATTGTAAGAAGAAAACAGGTTGGTGATAAGGTAAATGAATAATTTCGGATGTCTAGACACCATTTCCACTTATATTATGACATTTTTTTATATACTTAAGACTCTTATAAAGACTTCCACTATGATTAAGACACGTCTCTATTGATATTTGAACATTATGTACGATAGGCCACATCATAGGAAAGTCAGAATTAGATTGCGGAAACAAGAAAAGAGATTAACAGAAATTTGCTGTTTAAAGCAATCCGCGTTCAAGTGTTTCCTCTATAGATGGCGGCTTTCAGTCAACCTTGCAGCATATTCTCTAAAAACAATATACATAACCATACCCCTACCTTATGAGGGTAGAGAGGTTGTTCCCGATAGACCTCAACTCAAGCAAAGCATGAAAAAAAAGCAAGGAAAAGAGAATAAATTTCATAATACTAGTAGCACCAAAAAATAATACGATAACTCAAACAAATGAAACAACTAACGATAAAATGGAAGTATAAGAAAATAGGAGAAAAAAATACCAATACTATTGATAAGGGAAACTAGACAACGCGTGACTACTATACTAATCTTCGACCTTCATATCCTCCTATCTAGGGTCATGTCCTCGGTAAGCTGCATGTGTTTCATGTCTTATCTAATCATCTCTCCTCATTACTTCTTCGGCCTGACTCTACCACCCTCAGGCCCGCCATAACCCACCATAACCAACCTATCACATCTCCTCACCATGCATCTTCTCTTCAAGTTAATTAATTGTCTTAACTAAAACTAAGTAGAAACCAAGTATAAACAAGCAGATGGGTCTCCAATATGTCTCTTTCTACCCTAGACAAATTCTACTTCCTCAACATTTTCTAGGACTGTAAATGTTCTACTTTTACTGTTTATTAAGTCCATAACTGTCTGCACTCACAGTCCTGTTCCCTCTTCGGCTCTTCCTATCAAGGTCTCTACTTTTACCAGACACAAATTTAGCCCTTGACGATCCTATAACAACTGCTTCTACTAACAGTCCCACCAAGATGCTAAAATGCTAAAAAGTTAGCTACCTTGACAACCGTAACACCACCCCTCCCTTTTCTCTAGTCTCTCTTATTTTTTGGGGAAATAGAAGTATGGAACTATTCCAGTTGACTCCGATCACCTCATCTGAAACCAAGCCATTTGAGATAGAACACCTATATTTATTATTTTAGGTTTGAAACACGCTCCATCACAAAGAAAGTCTGGGATTTTTTTCATATACCAAGGACGTGGAAATATTTTGTTAATGGTGATAGTAACTTTTTGTCTACTCTAATACCATACCGAAACGCCTCATCTTAAAGCTTAAATGGTTAAGAGGTTGAACACATAAAATTATTTCTTTAAATTTTAGTTCTATATAAGTGGATTTCTAACTTATTTTTTTTGTTTGGTTGCTGAGTAGAAAATATTTTGTAATGATTGGTTGATGAATGAAAAATATTTTCCAGATAATATCTTTTATTTTTTGGCTTGGGACTAGAAAATACACTTTAGGAAAATAATTTCTGATCTGAAAATTTACCCCGATAATTGATCTAGAACCCGACACTGACACCCGAACTGGGAAAACCCCAGATGACCGTTCCAAAATTTGATCTTGAGATTTGACCCAGGACTTGACCCATGAGAATATTTTCATTAACAATTTTTTTTTTTAAATTTGACGGAGTGGCGGTTGGGGGATGGGGTAGGGGTGGAAGTGGAATAAAAATAATTGACAGGGTACGAGGTAGGGTAAGAAAAGTATATTGACGGATGAAGTAGAGTTTTGAAAAAAATATTTTCCTTTATGTTTTAAGTGAAGTCATTTTCCTTAAATTTAAGGAAAATGAGTTGATTTGAAAAATATTTTTCCAAAACATTTAAGCCAACCAAACATGGGAAAATTGAAAAACATTTTCAGAAATATCTTTTCCAACATACCAAACACACCCTAAGATTAAATCAACATTGACAACGAAAAAATGTGTTGAGGAGCAAGTCCAAAATCATGTATACCCCCAACTTTTTTCACCTAACATCCCAACCATAAAGTGATCTAGATGAAGGGACGTGAACCAGGATTTCACATTAAAACTCATGAGAAAAAAGAAAAAAGAAAAATCCACAAGGGAACATTACGGGATAAAGTAAAAACAACCATTTCTCACTTCAATTGACTCCAAATAAAGTTGATAACCACATCAACAACATGAAAATGGGAACATCATAATAAAAACTAATATTGCAACTAAGGGACTAAAACGCAATTTGAGAAAGAAAAAGGGCAACACATATGAGATAACAGTGGTAAAAAGTGATAACTCTCAACTACACTTCATCTGATTCTAAGTGTAGGCAGTCGCTAACAAGTATAAACCCAACTAAGAGCTGGGGTTGATCTCACCGGGAGTGATACGATAAAGAATTCGATTAAGAAGTAAAATAGTGTTCTAATCATTTGTAGATGTAGACATTTTCGCAACAATAAAACAAATGACGAGGTTTTGACAATTAATGTCAAATGGGGGGATTTGGGTAACCAAGTTACGACTACTAAAATCGGGGGGTAATCAAATAGAGAGGATTTCTTGGGAGTGTGATAAATTGAATGACAATTTCGCGTAAGGGGTGATAATTATTTACTGAAAGTCATTGAATCTCAGTGGGTAGGCTAGGCTTTGGGTGCAATAACCATTTATCAATAAACTATACCGAATAAAGCGAGTTCTTTCAAATCTCGACAAGAACAACACAGATTCATAGCCCATTACCTTAATCAATCTACTTTTTCAAGCTAGATTTGCAAGATTGCATTCAGACCTACTTTCTCAAGATAAATCTGTAACAATACAATAACTACAATCATCAACTAATAATTTAACTCTAACACTTCTTTCTCAAGCAAGCATATAGTACTAAACTAGAATTGCATTCGCAACTACAATTCTTCAATTAAAACACAAACTAGTAATTGAACCCACTTCAAATCAACAATAAAATAAGTAAATAGCAACACCCATTAGCTAATAATGCATTCAACTACATAATCACCCTCCCAAGAATGGAGGTTTTAGCCAAACATAATAAATAACAAGAAATCATTACCAACGAAGTTTTCATCAGGTTGGCCAACAATCCACAAGTCTCCAAAAGCTCAAAATTGAAGCTAAAAATCAAACAAATCCTAAATCTCTACTCAGAAGTGTAAAATCAATGCTTAGGAATGTTCAAGATCAAAAACCCAGAAGTGGACAATGTGGGAACTCCTTTTCTTCTTTTGAAAATTGCATTTACACATTCGCAGAAATTCAGCATCAGAGTCACTCGGCGAAGTAAGTCAGGCTCGCCGATCCGATCGTCGATGCACTGAGTGATCCCTTTCTTTGGCTGGTATTTTCATCAGTTGACCTATAAATGTTGGCGAAGTAGGTCGCGCTCACCAACCTAGTCAGCGACGCGCAAAGTGCTCCTCTTCTCGCCTTCTTGACATGGCTTTGCACCACCTCTGTCCGTATCATTTGGCGAGCTAAATTGGTATCGCTGAAATACTTATACGAATGCCAAATTGGTTTTGTCCATGGCCTGTCCTGCTGGAACTTTAGACGAGATGAAGGTCCACTCGGCGAGTCACCGAGTAGCTTTGACGAGTACCAGTTTTGCTTTCATTCAACTTTTTCGCTCCTTTTTGCCTCGTAGTCTCCTTGCCCTGCTCTTTTGCCTTCATTGCTGCATATTAACATTTTAACATCAGTTATGAGCATAAAATGGGAATTGAGGACACTAAATTTTTGAATTTTCAGCCCTAAATGAGTCATAATCCCCAACTCATCAACACCCCCAACTGAAACTTTTGCTTGTCCTCAAGTAAAACACAAGCTCAATCAGGTCAACAATAATGTCTACAAATAGTGCTACCTAGGACTTAAAATGAGTGCACACGAGGTTCAATCTACCCATGCAATGTTCAATTGTGTAATAGAAGTTTAACACCGTGGCTAGCCATCATCAAATAGAAGTCAACATCACAATGCTTGCTTCAATTGCAAATTCAAGTTCAACAAAAGTATTCGAATGCCCTCACATCAAGAATGATTCCATACCCACACAAAGCTCATCCAAATTTAAGAATTAAGGAATCAAAATCAACTGTCACACTCTCAAAGATAAGTACATGTATGATTCTACCGATACGCTTGTCCGTATTTCCCCATCAACATATCATTCGGTTTAATCAAGATCACAAAGGTCTTTCAAGGCTTGTAATGGGGCTGAGGGTAAAAGTATGATTGTTTTGGTTTAGTGACTTCTACCTTCATGAAGAATAGCTTGCATTTCAGTTCTTTTCCTTTTCTTCCACTCTTTTTGATTTTCACAATTCACCCTAAGTTCTTCAAGCACAAAATATTCTTATATGACTCATTGGAAACCCCTTTTATTTTATACATGTACAACTTGTATTGTGAAATTCTTTTTCAATCTTTTTATTCTTTTTCTTTTCTTTTTTTTTATATAGAGGGGTTCCATCTTTTTCAATACGATTCTTCAAGGGTGAATTTTCACTAAGTTATTGCTCATTTTCTCTTCTAAATTTCCAACACACCCCCAACTTAGGCTTTTGGCCTAAGTTAGCTATTGAAACGAACCATAGCTTCATGAAGCTTTTAGGTGGGAAGGAAAAAGTCTAGATGAGTTCATGTTTCATCGAAAGAAAAGGGTAGGCTCAAATAGTTCCAAGCTAGGTTCACATTCTCACAAGGTGGTTACAAAGAGGTATTATAGCAATTTGGTTCACTCTCAAGAATTTGTGCTGAAGATCATTTCTTTCATTCACAAACGTTGGTCAATTGGACCAATATGGCAAGTGCTAGGTATCACAAAGCACATATTTGAAGGAAATCTAACCACACAAGACATTCAACACAATCATGGATCATGACTCTACAAATTGAGCTCGCGTGCAACGATCATCACAAGACTCATTTCAACAATCGGCTAGTCACAATAAGATGCTAAGAGTTCACACATGACTTATGCAACTCAAATTTGGCTCATTGGACTTGAACAAATATATCGTTCGATCAAGACCACTCTTCAATTCTTCGGTATTGAACACAACCAATACTCAAATACGCAAGAGAACAGACACCACATTCACGAACAACACAACACCCCCAACTTAAACTATGCAGTGCCCTCAATGCAAATATAACTAATGTAAATAGAACAATGGAAGAGTGATGTGCACTGAATGAAAGGAAAAGAATAAGAGAGACTTTTCACTAAACGTCTAGTCCGGTGAGCACTTACTGGAAACGCCAAACAATTCGATGAGCCGCCGAGCTAAAGTTATCACACCAAACTTGATAGAAAGTTGGCCCTCCAGTTGGGTTAAAAAGGTGAGCTCAGTCGGGCTCGCCGACTGAGTTGGCGACGCGCCAAAAATTATGCCCCTCGCAAATTGTTCTAGAATAATTCTAAAAGTTGGCTCTACGATGAACAATGCACTTGGGCGAACTGGGGGCTGGTTGGCGATTCACCGAAAGAGTCGGTCCACCGCCCACTTGCCATTATTCTTCCAAAGATGAGGACTTCAACCTACACATTCAACAAACGTTATTCAAAATAACTAAAACTTGGGTTGCCTATAAAGAAGCCCCTTATTTAAAGTCGTGGCACGACGTGGAAATGCTCTCAAGCATCTTCCAAATACACCACTTCAATTACCGAGATATCTAGACATTCTCCAACATAAAGCTTCAAGCGTTGCCCATTTACTTTGAATGTCGATTCTTCTTTTCTTTCAACCTCAATTTCCCTATTTGCGAACACTCGGGTGACCTTGAACATGCCTGACCACTTTGATTTGAGTTTACCTGGGAAGAGTCAAACAAGAGTTATAAAGAAAAACAAGATCACCAAATTCAAACTCTCGTTAAAGGATTTTTACATCATGCCACCTATACATTTTCTTTTTGTAAAGGGCTGAATTCTCGTAGGCCCTCAGCTGAAACTCCTCTAACTCATGAAGTTGATTGACTCTACCTGTAACACCCCGTATGCTAGAAAAACCAGATTGCAGAAAATTAGAAGTTCAAGGTGCCACCAACGGGCACTACCCACGGACCTTAGGGTGACCCACGAACCGTAGGTGGGGTCCGTGATTGACCACCTGCAGCCCCTCCCTAGAAACCCAGAAAATCTCATCCAAGGGTCGACCCACGCCAAGACCTATAGACCGTAGGTGGGACCACGGTCCATCATTTAAACCTTTGGGAACCATTCTCTGAAGTAGAATAACGGTTCACCAGTAGGTCCATTAGTTGGCCCCAACAACTTTTAAGTCAGGGTCATTTTTGTCTTTTCCTTATGCGGTAGATCCCTAAACTACTTCGTTTAACCCTTAAACTACGTCGTTTTGATATGTTTTAGCCTAGTAAATTAATTAGACTTTACCCTAAGAGACTCATTCACCAAAAACTCAGAAAACTTAGAGCAAAAAGGAGAAAATAGTCGACCAACCCTCTCCAAGAATGCATCAAGGTTTCCTCCAGTTCCAGCCTTGAGATCGAAAGATTTCTCCATGAAATTCGTCACCAGGTATGTGGGATTTCACTAGTGGGTTCCTTTCATCCATTGGGTCCATAGAATTCAGTCAGATTCTTGATTCCTTTCATTATGTTTAGACTAAAGGTTAAGACAACTTCAGATTATTGCTGTGATTTAGCTATTAGACTAATCCAAATCAGAATATTAAGTTTTCGTAGCCATGTTGCTTAGTTCTTGCATGAAATTCAGAACCCTAGTCATGTAGACTCATTTAGTTCATGAATTACACTTGTTAGGTCAGTTTATACAGATTTACATGCATCAGTTTACAAATATTTCATTATCAGTACTTAATGTTGCATTTTTAGTTAGCATATCAGGATTTCGAGCTATCCAGTTTATTGCAGTTATGTTGTATTTTATATATTCTAGTTGGGAGTAGGCTTAATACTGAGTGGACTAGGGTCAGTCACCCTCATAGTCCCATAACTACCTTCCCTATATGTTATGTCCCCTCTGTGGGCACCATATTTATCATCACGCTAGTCATGCCTTTATACCCATGGCAAGGTATATTGGGTCCTCTCGATGGGGCGATACATCAGACTCCATATTTAGCTTACGTGGTTTTATGTCGGTTATTAAAAGCTCCACAGTTAGATTCTAGTACATTGACCAGGTTACTAGTTATATCTTAGTATTCAGTTTCAGCATGTTTTGTACTTGGTCGTTGCATTCAATTTAGTTCATGTTTAGTATGTTCATCATGCTCATTATCTTCATCTTATATCATTGCTCAACATGCTGTATTTCAGTTATGTATTGTTGTTCAGTTTTATCTTATCTTGTATGATCAGTACCTTTCAAGTACTGACACATACTCTGCACTACATCTTCTCGTGATGTAGGTTCAGGTCCTCATCATTCAGATCACACATAGATCGGTTCTAGATCTCCAGTTCAGCATTATCAGTGGTAAGTCCTTATTCTTCGAGGATGAGTGATATGTTTTCTTTCATTTTCAGTCTTCTTAGTTTCAGTTTTGCTAGAGTTAGCTGGGGGACATGTCCCAGCATCTCTAGTCAGTTAGAGGCTTTTATTCAGACATATTTAGATTCAGGTTTTGATTTGAGTTTGATCTTTCAGCTGTTATTGAACTCTCAGTCTTTTATATATTCAGACATAGAATGGGTATCCCCCATCATTTCATTTTCTATCATGGTTAAGCTTTCGCACAATATTTCTATTTTGAGTAAATCTTTAAGTATGCTTTTTATATGTCAGTTTAGGGTTAGCTTGGGTTCACTCATGATCCTAGATCCCGTGTTACGTCAAGGGGGTAGCCTCAGGGCGTGACAAACTTGGTTTCAGAGCACTGGGTTTAAGAGTCTTAGGATGTGTGAAAAGCCGCACTAAGTAGAGTCCCTTTCATGAGTGTGAAGCGTGCCACACCTATGAGGGGGAGGCTACAAAGTGTTTGATGAAAGACCTTCACTTTCTTGATATTCTTATCATGCGTGGGTATGATCTCCTTTTTCTAACTCAACGTTATGCATTTTCAAATCATGCCTCCACGTAGAGCTTACCCAAGGAATGCCAATGCCCGAAACGCTAACTCAACTCCTCCAGTCCCAAATCATGAGGTTTCGAATGCTAAATTTCAGAATGCCATTCAACTTCTGGCCCAGAATGTAGCCAAATAGAACAATTAGCAGGTTCCAGTTCCTACTAATGGAAATGGTGGATCAGTGGCAGCTAGGGTCTGAGATTTTGTTCGGATGAATCCATTTGAGTTTCTAGTTTTGCAAGTTGGTGTGAATCCACAGAACTTTACTGATGAGGTCAAGAAGATCTTTGGAGTGATGCAGGTAATTAGGGATGATAGAGTAGAGTTGGCGTCCTACCAGCTCAAGGATGTAGCTCACATTTTGTTCACTTAATGGAAGGAAAATAGGGGTGAGAATGCAACTCATGTGACTTGGGAGTGCTTTATCAGAGCTTTTTTGGACAAGTTATTTCCAAGAGAGTTAAGAGAGGATAAGGCTCAAGAATTCATGAATTTGAGGCAAGGATCTATGTCATTCCAAGATTATGGAGTTAAGTTCACCCAGCTCTCCAGGTATGCTCCATATATGGTTGCTGATCCCAGGGCATCTCACTTAGTGAGGACAGAGTGCAGAAATGCGATGTTGTTAGAGGATATGACTATCTCTAGGCTCATGACTCATGCTCAACAGGTTGAGGGAGATAAGCTTAGAGAACAGGCTAAGGACAACAAGAAGGCTAAGACAGGAAACTATGATTACTCTCACTACAAGAAACTCCACTTTTAACGACCATTTCTTAACGAATGGATATGAATTCGGTCGTTAAAAGTGTATTTTTAGCGACACATTTTTTTCCATCGTTGAAAGTCAATTTTTAATTCAATATTAGAGAAAATATTATATTCCGGATGTTAAAAATATGATGTCCGGTTGTTTATTTATATAGTAATAAAAATGGGCTTAAATTTTAATTTTTTCCCTTTATTTTCTCACCACACATGATTGTCCATGCTTCCCACTCCTCCATAATTAAACAAAATGACCAGTGCGTCACTTTGTCTCATCTTTCTATGCTTCATCTTCTTGAGATCTGAACTCAGCAACAACTTTCTCTGCACTTTGAGTGAATCGAGCAACGGTTATAGCAAATTGAACCAGGGATGGGGGAAATTATGCGGGCATCCCCGTCTCCTACATATGTTAGAGTGAAATCAACTTAGCAGAGATACAATGAGGTGTGTCTCTCCCAGATTTATTAGAGGAGAATCAACATATATTATGCACACGTCTCTCTGTTCTACTTATATAAAGGTGATTTGGGTGATTGCGTCTCTTTGGTTTGATTGCAGAACAACCAAATCAAACTTCACTTCTTACTGCTAGTTGCAACATTGCTTCAATTGACATAATTCAGACGCTATCTTGGAGTTTCCTACTCTTCAAGGTAAGATTTTGTTATTATAACTACGAATTGCTTGGTGGAATGCTTGATTTTGTCCAATTCTAGGTTTTCTTCTATTTTGGTTTCATCTAGGTTTTTATTTTTATTTTTATTTGATATTTTTTTAGCACTTATTCTAGACCTTTATTGAAAATAAAAGGAAGTTCCATGAGGATGATTATTGAATAAATTATTAATCTGATAATTCTGTGCACAATCCTTTTGATACAAATAATTTTGTGTGAACTGCATTATTTAACATTTGCTAGTTCCTACTTTTCTCTATTTTATCATGTGGTTCAGTAGACGAAGAAACTTAAGATGTCACACTCATAAGAAACCAACAGTTTAACATGAATCCAACATATTGTTTGATAGTTTAGTTAAGCTAATGGTAGGTGACTAAAGAAACTCGAATAAAACAAAGTTAGTATATTTAAAATTTCTGTAGTTAGTCTATGATTTTTGATAGAATAACTTTTACTTTTTCCATCTTATTAAAGTTTGACTTGTCGTTTATAATTAGAGTAGTCAATGAGTTAGCTTAGGTGATCACTCTATATACAGTAGTCCATTAAAAATTGTGTTAACCAAGAAGATGTTTCTTCTATGAATGCTCTTATAAAACAAGCAGGCACTTATCAATCATATTTGGTTAGTTTGGTCATTTATGTTAATCTTGTTAGGAATTAGTTTGACAATTTCAGGTTGTGTGAAAAGTCTAGTTCTGTGGGGCCAGGATCAAAAGATAGATCAGAGATTGAAGATGCTAGGAAGACTGCTCCACTGTTGTTTTTTGTTACTGCTTGGTTGGGAAAAGTCTAGTTTTGGCCCCATTAATCCTTTATAAATCTGTAGCCATTTAGGTCGTCACATATTGAATCTTTCCGAAAACACCTTATCAAGTTCTATCCAATTTTGTTTTGAGAATTAAGAGGCCTTCAAGGTTAAGCTAACTGATGCAAAAGCTAGAAAATATGAAAGGATATTATAACTGGAGGCCAAAAGAAAGAATACTTCATATGAAATAACTATCATTTACGTGGTAAATCTTACCAAACTCTCAAGCAACAATATATCTAGAGAATTTGTAGTAGAAATAAGCTTCAAATGTAATAAAAAAGTTTGTTATTTGACTTGAATTAAGAGGAAAATAAACTACAAGGGAAGATAATGAATTTACTCTTTTCTGTAAAATTATTAAGCACACATCCCAAGCTAAGCAGTTAATAGAAGTTAATTTGTTGTAAAAATTTATATTCTTGCTCATCAAGATTGAGAGCCTTTAGCAACCTAATTATGTAAAAACAATGGATAAAAGCTAGGCTCACTCTCGTAAGTAGTAAGATAAGACAACTACATCACTTTTTATTAGATCGTGTACTATTTTTCTTATCTACTGTATAGTGTGTACATCCGTTTCTTTTTTTCTTAGCTGCTGGACTATTATAACATGTATTATTTCCTTAACTCTTTAGATTCTACTTAGTGCTTATAATTGACTAGTTTTTAACAATTAAAGTATACATACTGCTACTTGCATGCTTTAGCATATGATTAAAGTATTATTGCACATGGATTGTTGTTGCCTTAGTTGTTGCTAACAACTGATGCCTTGCTGGTTGTGTTAGTTACTACAAACAGATGATCAAATGTTGGTCTAGGTCCCTTAGGTGTTTAGGTGCTACTTTATTGTAATATATATGAAGTGTGTACATCTGTTTCATCTTGCCTTACTACTGCACCATTGTAACTTCTAGTGTTGCCTTAACTTGATAGCTTCTGATCAATGCTTACAATCTGTAGTTTTTTCAAAAATTAAAATATACAACCTACTGTTTTCCTGCTTTAGCATATGATTAAATTATTATTGCATCTCGAGTGGTTTTGCCTCAGTTGTTGCCAACAACTGTTGCCTTGTTGGTTATGTTAGTTGCTGCGAACAAATGATGAAATGTTGTTCTAGGGCCCTTAGGTGTTTAGTTGGTGCACTATTATAAAGTAATGTGTACATCTATTTTTTCTTAGCTTACTACTGGACTATTGTAACTTCTATTGTTGCTAAGCTTGATAGCTTCTTTCTAATTATTTGTTGGATTGCTCATTTTATTGATTGTGCTCTTGTAATGAATGAATGTGATGTTTTGATTTGGTCTCATTGTGGGTTTATTTTTCTTGTATTTACTCTTGGGTTAAGGATTTGAGTCTTATCCATATTCAAAATCTTCCTACTTAGAATTGGTGAAATGCATTGCACTACTATTTACTATCATGCTCAAAGGCTATATTAGCTAACGGGTCTGCTAAGTTGTTTCCTTCCCTGTAAGTATGATATGTATGAAAGCTAAAACTCATCCCCCGACCTATATAGTTGATTGCCTCCTTTATTTGTACAAGTTCCCATGGGACTTTCCACACCTCCTTTATGATGTTGGCATGCTTGTGAGTCTGTCTCATTAATGATCCTTGTTAGCACCTTCTCTTTGCAATATTGTGTAGGCTCAAGAATTTCTGTAGCTTCTACCATCATATAACTTTACTTCCTAAGCATATAAAAGATCATATTTTTTATTTCTTAGGTAGAATCTCAAGTAGCCTATTATTTTCTGTGAAAGCTGTTAGAAAATGATGGCTTATTGTTTCCTCCTCATAGCTGCTGCAACAGTGGGATCTTGGTATAATTGTAATTCTCATTCTTTATGAGTTATTGTCTAGGGAAATTCTTTTCAACCAAACCCTTCAGAGGAAGAAATTAATTTTGAAAGGTACTCATTTAACCCATAACACAACTCATACCACCTTCTGCTTTCCTCTCCCCTTCTCACAATTCAAAGCAAAACCTACATTAAACACTCATTTTATGTTCCCCATCCACAGGGTTTGTCATTAAGTAATTCTCCAGAAGGGTGTTTTATGTTTAGAATTATGTACCCTATCGTCTCTTAAGAGTTCTTGCTCTTGAGCTTTTGAGAGTTACATTCCCCATTGAGTACAAACACCTTTACTTCCAAATCCCGCTCTTAGTTCATAGAGCCATATTTTTTTTCAAAAAAAAAAGTATACAACCTACTGCTTGGGTGCTTTAGCATATGTTGTTGCCTTAGTTGTTACTGACAATTGTTTGCTTGTCGGTTCTGATAGTTGTTGCTAACAGAGGTCTAGAATCCTTTGGTGTTTAGTTTTTCGTGTAATTTAAACTTGAATTTCCATATGACATGATTTCTGGACTCATTTGCTTGTTTCTTTATAATAATATGAAGTGTGTACATCTGTTTCTTCTTGCTTTATGACTGAACTATTCTACTTCTAATATTATCTCAACTTTATAGATTCTGCGAAGTTCTAAAAACCTACTTTTAAAAATAATAATAATGTATACAACTTACTGCTGAGCTGCTTTAGTGATGTGTTTCAATGAATTTAGTGATGTTATTTCCAAATGCTCTTCTCTGATAAGGGCTTTGTTATTGCAGTTGTGCTATGAGTGATTTGTTTTCCTATGATAATTTGATTTAGATAGACAGTCTTTAGTTGTATTAATTTTCATGTCAAATGATCCTATAGGCTTATAGAATTAGTTGTTTTTGGACAAATTATGCTCTTGTAAATGATGTAGGTTCTTTTGAATAACCTCACTATGCATCAAGACATACTTGTGTTGGAGCAAACATATATTTTTTAGTATTTGTGTTGCCGCAAAGCTAAAACTATCTAGGTTTGGATACTAACTAAAGTGAATTCTAGAGAAAGATTATAAGTGATATTAAAACATACTAACCATTATTTTAGTATAAAGTGTGAAACTAAGTGTTGCGTGTTCAATCCTTTACTGTGTTACAGTCCTGGAATGATAAATTGATATTATTTGTCAAGGAGACATTGATTTTATGTTCATTTCTGTATACCAATGACATTGTTATAACATCTTTAGATGTAAAAGTAGGTATGCATGGTTGTTGTTTTGTATATAGTTGTTGGTAGAAAATCAAGATCTCTCCTCTTCTTGTTTCATCTGGTTGTTTGCACAAAACACATCTAGGATCCACTTGCATTCTCCATTTCAACAACTTAGCTGTCGTGACTAGCCTATTTTTGATTTGTAATCATAATGTGAAAATGGATTTAGGCCTTGCTGAGTTGCGACATATGAGGACTTTTTAGTAAACCTTTGGATAGTTACCTAGAATTTGATTATAGGTTTTCCTTATCTTACTTATCTCTTGCCATTGGTACCATTATGAGAAGTTTTATATTTCATCAACATGGATGTATTATGAGAAGTTTTATATAATCTATGGGGGTCCCAACTATTTCAAAGGAAAAGCACATATAAAAAAATATTAGTGGCACTTAAAAAATATGTGCTCTAGTGTCTCCTTTACCTGATTAGTACACTTAA
>JAJOOH010009738.1:0-19129 GCA_029582605.1 Solanum gracilifrons | reverse complement strand
TTCGCTGTTTTGTGCATATAATTGGGTCGTTTTTCTTATAATTTTGTCTTACACTACTTTTTGTAGATGTTTGAGCTTGTGGCTCCTTTTATTTTAAATTGTAAATGATTTTGACCCTTCCGAAAAAAATTTAATTTTCGCCACCTCTTATACGTGTGGAATGTGGTTGTTCTTTAGAAAAATTTGAGTCTCGATTTTGATCAATATCGATGACTCAAATAGTGCTCATAATCGAACGAACATGAATGTTTGGCTACGATGATACCAAGTGAAGTTACATAGACAATATGTGAACTCTTTGCATATCGTTGTGACTAGCCAATTATCAAACTGTCTTTTGTGATGAACGTTGCACACTAGCAAAAGTGTGGAGTCTTGTTTGACTTTGGTATCGATGCCTTGTGTGATGATCTTACTGTGAACCATGCAAGACAACACCTAGAATTTGCCCCGTTGGTCCAGTCAACTATGTAAGGCTATCTCTTGATATGATCTTAGGCAACTTCGAAATAGTGTGAACCAATTTGACATATACCTCTTTTGTGGCCTACCTTGTGGGTGTGTGAACCTCTTTTAAACACCCTTGAGCCTTACCTTTCTTTGAAAGAAACTTGATGAAAACATGACCTTTATTAAATCCACTACCCATAATCCTCGTGATTTGTGGTTAATTGAATAGCCAACTTAGGCCAAAAACCTAAGTTGGGGGTGTGGTGAAAAGAAAAGGCAAGTCAAGAAGTGCAAGAAAAGTCCTTTTAAACCCATGGTGTTGAGAAAAATGGAACCCCTCCATACAAAAAAAAAAAAGAGAAAGAAAAGAATGGAAAATTTGTGGAATAAAGTACAAAAGAAATGGGGTTCCCAAGCAATCCATGGAAAGAGAATAACGGGATGACTTATGAGCACTAAAGAAATTGATGAAAGAAGAGGAAAGAGAGTGTTGAATGCACCACATTTCACAAGAATGAAAGTCACTGAGCCTAAATGACGATACCTTTGCACGCATCCCCATTACAAGCCTTGTAAAGACCTTTTTGATCTTGAGTGAGCTGAAACAATTGTTGATTGGAAAATATGGGTGAAAGTATGCATCGCGTTCTTCTTTGTGAGAGTGAGTGTTGCATTTGATTCTAGAATTTTAAATGATTAAACCATTGTGTGTGAATATCTAATCATTCTTTGTGTGAGGGCATTCAAATACCTTTATTGAGCTCGAACTTGCATTTTAAGCAAGTATAGTGAGCTTGAGAATCTTTGATATTGGTGTGTCACAACTTAAGTCTTTGAGTATAAAATTGATTCTTGCATGAGTAAGTTGAGTCTTGTTGTCTACATTCATGGTTGAGTCTTGTGTAGCACTGTTTGAGATATCCTTTTTCGAATTTCGAACTTGAGTTTTACTTGACGACAAGTAAAAGTTTAAGTTGGGTGTGTTGATGAGTCCACAATATGGACTCATTTAGGGCTATATTTTGATAGAATTAGTGTCCTCAAATGCATATTTTGTCTCAATATCTGATCAAAATCCTAAAGTTTTAGGTATTTAGAGTTTGAGACAAAGAATGGACACTACTTGGAAAGAAGGAACAAGGCGGCTGAAAAGAACGAAGAAATGAAGGCCTGATGATCGCCGAGCCCAGTTGGTGAGTCGCCGATGGGCCTGGAGATCGCCTTTTGTTCCAGTGTGCTGAGCCTTGAAGGAAAAGGTCAAGTTGGCGATGAAATGGAGCATTCGACGCGTCGCTGATTAGTTCCGCGAAGTAGTACCATATCACCCAATGACTCAGAACGCGAAGAGGCTGAAGGCTAAAGCAAAAAGGTGATGAAATTAACCAAAAGGCGGATCGCCGAGCGTATCGGCGATCCTGACTAACTGCACTGAATTGTCCTCCGTAACACAAATTTCCAAACACTATAAAAACTTTTTTCAATTTCTAGTAATGATATCATATCAATTCTATTATTAAAACTTTTTACAGTTTTTGGAGAGTTTTAAATTTTAGAGGGTTTTGAAGATTTTGTCCTAAGACGTTGAAGATTCAAAGGGTTTCAACTCCAAGAAATTGGATGTGGGTCACGAAGATTCTTCACTCTTGACGTGTTTCATGACTTAATTCTTCATACCCAGTTGATGGAAACTAATATTGGTATAAATATTTATCTCTTTTACATGTCTAGCTAAAACCCCAATTCTTGGGGTGTGATTTTGTGAATATGGGTTAAATTATATGTTGGGTCTTGGTTGTTCATGGTTTATTTGTTGCTTAAATATGATTTCATGTAGTAGTTGTGTATGAACTTAATGGGATTGTAGTTGCAAATACAATTTCCTATTAGTGTTTTTGGCTGTCGAGAGAGAGAGGTCGTAAAACTAAGACTACTAAATTGATAGCCGGTGGTATTGGGTCGACATGATTTCTGCTGGAGAGAGTGAATTGTAGTCCTTCTCCCACACATTCAGCTCGAGAGAATGAATGGGCTAAGGCAGGGGTTGTGCTTAATGCGGCAACTCGGTGTTTGAGAGAAACCAAGTTTATTCGGGGTAAGTTGCTCGAGAGAGAATTTACCCCCACTATAGTGTAGCCTAGTAACAAATGTTCAACAATTTACTATCAAAAGCATGTACCCGATAGTCTAGTTTAACCCGTATTCCTATCACATCCCAAGAATTCCGTCTCCATATCTCGTTTCCTTATATTTTTACTCTTCTATTTTAGTTGTTAATTAATACAAACCCCCATCGATAATTGACGCTTGCGTCACTCCTTAGATTTAGTATGTTTTTATTCGTTAATATTTATAGCTATGACTAATTAGAACTTGATTTTATTTGTCTACTAATTCTCAAAACCATTTCTTGTGGGAACGATCCCAACCCTTGGTTGGGTTATATCACTACACGCGATCGTTTGGCACTTGAACCGAAATAATGTCAGTTGATTACGTTAAACATCAAGCATGCATCATTATATTAAGCATTTAAGTCAATATTCTCATTAGCTTCATTAAGAGCACATTCATTCGTTAGACATTAGGACATTGGAGAATCACACCAAAGCCCTCTCAAAGCCTACTCATGCAATGTATGGATGTCATCCCATACTACCACCCACACTTCATAGAACCTCTTGAGCAACCATAGCACGTATCTCACATGATGGGAATAAGCATTAACCGACATAGACCATGTTAGCTTAACATGTAATCCGGTGTCTATCCCATACCGTAAAGGATTGGTCTACTTACTTAAGGTAGCACCGATAACATTTTAGCTTAGGTGGATCCACTAGCTAATAACCTATCCGGGCACATAGTTATGGGATAAAAAATATGTTCATTGAAACCCGTCTTAACTTAGGGAGAGCTTCTATCTTACCATATCCACTCGGTACTTAGCCTCCATTCCCATAGAGTAGCTCATTCACATTAACATTATTGTACTTGAGAGGGCAACCAACATTAGGTCTATCTACCAAAAGTAAATTACACATGAAAGGACCACCACCATTAGATCTACCAATTTAAGGTAAATCATGATGATAGCTCATTGAATCCCAAGAAAGGGCCAGCACCATTAGGTCTAACGATTCAAGATTCATCATTTTACACATGAAAGGACTACCACCGTTAGGTCTACCGATTAAAGGTTTATCATTACATCCATTCATAGACTCCTCATGAAAGGGCTTCAAATTCTTGAGCTCTAAACCTTGACTTCTTCTTCTCCAATGGTGGTTTCTAGAGAGAGAATTATTTGGAGAGGAGGTAGTTTCTATTTTTGAGTTTTGGGAATAATGAATTGAAAAAGGGTGTTTAATAGTTTAAAAAGCCTTAAATAACTCTAATTAATCAAAATAAACCAACCCCTAACTAATCAAACCACCTTAGGAATTTATCACTTTGCCCTCAACTTGGCCGAGATTAGGCAGCCTACAAGTGAGACCTACCCCACCAACCCACGAACCATGAGTGTAACAACCCACTCGGAAGGATGCTACCACTTACAGGAGAAAACTAATTTAATACCTGCGACATTTAAAAGAGAATAACAAAGGGAATATTTATTTTAGTCTAGTAGAGGAATTAGGTTCACAGAAAAAAAATAGTTAAAGCAGTGAAACCTGCCCATTTACACATTAATTTGATGCCAAACTAAAAATGCGTAACATTTTATCTTATGGCGGAAGAACCCTTCCAAAATAATCTAAGAAAATAACTTACTAGATTTTTGTGCATATTTCATCCTCACTCAAAATAATATAACAGGACATTACCAACTAGCGAGTACAAACCTTTGTCGGTTCATGCTTCACACAAACATTCAAAACCAATAGTAAATTTAGTATATTAAAAGACTTGGATTTACACACCCCAAAAAGAACAAAACATATAGCCATACTTATATTACAACCCATGGTCACATGATCAAATTAGCCTTCAAAATTTCATGTAAATGTACAACAAATAGATCATGTACTAGTCCCAAGATTCATGCAAACTATAGATGCTTATATGCAAATGTGATCTTCCCATAAATCTCACAAAAACTCCGACTCCAATGGCCAACTTCAAGTATCCCCTCGAACCCTCCCTACGATAGAAACAACTCTCGCTAAGCATAAAGCTTAGTGGTGTAAAAACTATATGCGTGGAGCCGGTAAATTCACCAAGTTACCTTTCAAAAGTCATGGACAGCAAAATTGAAACATAATAAATAAATCAAGTCAACAATATATTAAGGGTATCAAGTTCTATATTTAAATATCCAAGTGTCCAGAACGATCATAGCACCATTTCCCAAAAGATCCAATACCAAGGCTCGCCCAATATATACATCGTACCGTCACACCCAGCATAACCAAGTATCAAGAAGGACCGAAGCCCTGCATCAAGAAGGACCGAAGCCCTGTATCAAGAAGGGGCAAAGCCCAATAATCAAGAAAATCAACAACCATATTAGAAATAGCTTCCTAGTTCATAATTAATATGGACAACATCCATACTTAAGACGAACCAAAAATCCAGAGTCAAGATGGCAAATAATCCGAATCAATAGGCATGCCAATAGTGACAAAGTTACAGCCACAAGAAGGAGAAAGTCCCAACAAGAATGCCAAGTGATCAAGCAATCCGTACAAGTGGGCGAGTTACACAAGTGTCTTGAAAGTCTCAGAGAATATCAATACGACAATACAATGTGACAAGAAGTAACCAAGGTATCGAGATAACCCTTCAAATATACAAGCAAATAAAAAGAGTACAAGTAGAAGTTTATACCCAAACCTAGGGCTTTAGCATAGAAATAGTCAAACAAAACTTCAAGAATTGAAACTGTAGCCCAACCAACGTATCAAGGTTCTCAACTTGTACACGAGAATATATAACCTTAAAAAATAAAATTAAATAACTTCTTTAACTTCTATTAGCTCAATAATTTTGGTGTAAAACAGTATCATGATCACAAGTAAGCCTGGCATGTACAAATATAACTATGCTCCCAGAACAGTGAATCTGTCCAGCCTGGAACCTCAAGTCGCAAATTAAATTTGTAAAGGAAAAACGCAAAACTGGACTTTATATCCTTTATAAAAGATGTAGGTAAATCTCTAAAGGTTCCAACTAAACAAGAATCACCGCAAAATATATTTTGTACAAAAATATATATTCAAAACACTAACAGTTGATCATACAGAATTTCAAACTCCGAAATCTGGACAGAACTTTCCCTATGTTGCGACCCATATTCCGAATCCATAACAGCCAAATTAGAGTTTTACATAAACATAATAGTTGTAGGTATACATATTATCTTTCCGAATCATACTTATTCACTGTAAACAAAGTTATAGAGACCGAGATATGCATAAATTACCAAACACTACCCATCTTAGAAACAGATTTCATCACTTACCAAAGAGAAGGGTGTGTCTCGAATCCCAGCCAAAAGGACAAAGTTTTCCTCTTGTTATTTTGAAGAACAATTTGTTTAGATATGTTTCTAAGGTTCTAAGACTTGAGGAAAACGAATTTACTAAAGGAGGTGTGAAAATATATAGTCACAAAAGTGATGTTTATCACTTGTACAACTGTCCTTCAAAAGTCCTGCCTAAATAGTTGTGTGCTGCCCAAAATGCATACATTTACACCTATATATATCCTGCACCTCCTTTTAAGTTATAGATAATTCCAACTAGAATGTTACGTAGATACCCCAAAGCAATCCCTTTAATGATTGTCTCAATTTATGTTAAGCAAGTTTGCAAATATGACAAAATTTGAAGTTCCCAAAACAAGAATAAAACATATCATAGTAATTAAGCAACGGTAAATCAACATGCGACTCTTGGCTAGTATTTTGGGGTGTTACAACTCTCTCCCCCTAAAAGAAATTTAGTCTCGAAATTTACCTTACACTAGTCCCGAAACATCTGCGGATACTGGGTCCTCATGTCTTCTTATCTCTCCCAAGTTGCTTCTTTTCTAGAATGCTTCCTCCAAAGTACCTTTACTAAGTGGATTCTCTTGTTTCTAAGTTGCTTTAGTTCTCGAGCTTGGATTAGGATAGGTTCTTCATGATATGTCATGTTAGGATTAACCTCAATCGATTCAACTGGAAGGACATAAGATGGATCAGAACGATATCTTCTGAGCATAAAAACATGGAAGACATTGTGGATCTTGTCTAACTCAGGTGGTAAAGCTAATTTATATGCAACTGGTCCAACCTTTTCAAGTATCTCATAAGTTCTAATAAATCGGGGACTAATTTTTCCTTTTTGGCCAAATCTCATAATTTTTTTCCATGGAGACACCTTTAAGAATAGATTATCTCCAACTTGATATTCAATGTCACGCCTTATAAGATCAGCGTGTGACTTTTGTCTATCCGAAGAAATCTTTAGACGATCCTTGATAATTTTTACCTTATCCTCTGTTTGATGCACAATTTCAAGAACAACAAGCTTTCTTTTGACCAACTTCACTCCAACAAAGAGGGGTCTGACATTTTCTTCCGTATAAGGCTTCATAGGGAGGCATTCCAAAACTCGATTGTTAACTGCTATTGCAAGAAAATTCTATCAAAGCCAAGTGTTTGTCCCAACTACCCTCAAACTCCATTATGCGAGCTCGAAGCACATCCTCCAAAATTTGTATCACTTTTTCCAACTGACCGTATGTCTGAGGATGGAATAAAGTGCTAAATTTCAACTTAGTACCCAAAGCTTCCTGCAAGGTGCCCCAAAATCTAGATGTTAACCTTGGGTCTCGGTCAGATATAATAGACACAGGGATTCCATGTAGTCTTACAATCTCATTAATTTACAATTCGGCTAAACGCTCAAGTGAGTAATCCATCCTGATTGCTAAAAAGTGAACACTCTTGGTTAGCCTGTCCATAATCACCCATATTGCATCATGATTTCTCTGAGTGCGAGGGAGTTCAGAAACAAAGTCCATAGTAATTCTCTCCCATTTCCATTCAGGCATCGACAAGGGTTGCAGCAAACCAACTGGGACCTTGCGTTCTATCTTTACTTGTTGACAAACCAAACATTTTGAAATGACTTCCGCAATGTCTCTCTTCATACCATTTCACCAATAATGTTCTTTGATGGTCTGGTGCATCTTTGTACCTCTAGGATGCATTGCATATGATGTTGTCTGTGCTTCATTCATGATTTCTCTTCTTAATTTTACATCATGAGGGACACATAACCTATTTTGATAAAAATAAGGTACCATCCTCCGTTAATACAAAATCAAGCTTTTCCCCATTTTGAACTTCTCTAGTCAATTTTATGAGTCTCTCATCTAACCTTTGTGCTTCTTTCACCTCTTCAAGTAATATTGGTTTGACTTGCAAATTCAGAATAATTGAACCATTTGAATCAAGTGCAAAACAAACACTCATGGCTCTTAACTCATGAAGTAAGGGAAACAGACTCAAAGCTAAGTTTGCGAAGGATTTTTTTCAACTTAAGGCATCAGCCACCACATTGGATTTACCTGGATGATAGTTAATCGTGCAGTCATAATCCTTGATGAGTTTAAGCCATCTACGTGTTCTTAGGTTCAGCTCCTTTTGTGTACCCAAGTACTTTAAGCTCTTGTAATCAGTAAATATATGACATTTTTCTCCATACAAATAATGCCACCATATTTTTAAAGCAAACACTATACTAGCAAGTTCAAGATCATGAGTAGGATAATTCAATTCATGTGGTTTCAATTTCCGTGAAGCATAAGAAATAACTTTCCCTTCTTGCATCAAAATACATCACAGACCTCCATGAGAAGCATTACTATATAATACATACTATTTCCCCTCAATTGTTAGAGTAAGTACAGGAGCTTGTGTCAACAAGGATTTGAGAGTTTGAACGCTCTCTTAGCATTTGTCATCCCAAGTAAACTTTACTTCCTTCTTCAAGAGTTTAGTAAAAGGGGATGCGATAATGGGAAGCCTTTCATAAATCTTCTATAGTACCCTGCTAAGCCAAAGAAACTTCTTACCTTACTCAGAATTTTGGGAAGTCTCCGTTCAACAACTATTTGAATTTTTACTAGTATCAACCTTTACACCTTCAGTTGATACAACATGTCCCAGAAAAGCCACTTCATTAAGCTAAAATTCACACTTGGAAAGTCTAGAGTAAAGTTCTTTCTCCTTCAAAATTTACAACACAATCCGAAGGTGTTTATCATGGTCTATTAGAATAAGTGACCAAAACTTATTTCCTTCAAAAGAGAAGATTACATTGCATTAGGGACATGTACTTGATGTATATGCACTCTACATGCGATAAAAATAATATAACCCATGTAAGTGAAAAAATAATCTAAATAGAACCTTTTTGAAAGTGAACAAATATACAAGTAATTCATAACAAAAGTCCTAGAACCACAAACCTAGGCTCTGATACCAATACTTGTACAACCCACTCGGAAGGATGCTACCACTTAAAGGAGAAAACTAATTTAATACCTGGGACATTTAAAAGAGAATAACAAACGGCATATTTATTTTAGTCTAGTAGAGGAATTAGGTTCACAGAAAAAAATAGTTAAAGAAGTAAAACCTACCATTTTGCACATTATTTTGATGCCAAACTGAAACTGCATACCATTTTATCTTATGGCGGAAGAACACGTCCAAAATAATCTAAGAAAATAACTTACTAGATTTTTGTGCATGTTTCATCCTCACACTCTAAATAATATAATAGGATATTACCAACTTCCGAGTACAAACCATTGCCGGTTCATGTGTGATGACCCAAAAATGAAATAGGATGAACTAGAGCTTCGCATGTGTTTTTGAAGTTGGTAATTTGTTAAAATGAGTAGTGTTGTCTTTTAAAGTTTAGTTTGAAGAGTTTTGAGCTCGAATTTCATGGGACGACCATGACGTTCGAAGATTAGTCTTTTGAGTTAATCTGTTTTAGTCGTGTAATGTTGCCCTAGTCTTTTTTTAAAAGGGGTTTGAGGAGTCAACGCCAAGACACGTGTTAGACTCTATGCTACGAGACCTACTCTAGGTTGGTTGAGGGTGATAGACAAGGAGCCAAGCCAAAAGGGGCAAGCCTTAGCCAAAAAGCCAAGGTTGTCCCAAGTTGGCGGCTCACTGTCCCAAAGACCATGGGCACCACCACGACCAGTGGTTCCCTAGAGTGTCCGTATTCTTGGGCGTGAAGATGCCTTGGGCCCTTGAGGGCATGACATGGTGGAGAGGCCCATTGGTCAATGGACCACGGGCACCACCAAGAGTCGTGGTGCCCTTCACGACCCGTCCTAGTGGGCGTGGTCCCTGACGAGGTTGCCTCATTTAGGGGCTTTTGGCTAATTTATTTTAAATGTTTTTATCATATGGGGATCATTTTAAATGATTTATATCCTTAATATAAACAATTTTAAGTCTTAAAACATTCCTATAACTCCTTATTTCAAAGACCCTAATTAAAAACCCCAAAGTTCTTCTCTCTTTATATTTCTCTCAAGCTCAAGGAAGAAGAAGGTGTGGGAAGATAGAGTTTCAAATTCAAGGTTTCCTCCATCAAATTTCTTGGGCATTCTTGATAATTAGTATGGTGGCTCTTCAACTAGGACTCATCTTCATCCTAGAGACAATTTCAAAGGATTTTACAATGTTTTCAAAAAGTGACTAAAAGTTTGTTTTGAATCTACCAAGGGTTCTTGCATGAAAATGATTTGAAACGTTTGGATATGGATAAATTGATGTTTGTTTATGGTTTTTGAATGAAATACTCCATGAATCCTTATCTTCTACAAAACCCTAAAATTTTGCTACGAAATAGGTCTATTTCTATAAATTCAAAGTTGATGGAATTATGTGTAAAGTGAATTGTACTGATATATCTTCTGTTGTTTAATGTTTATTCATGATTAATTGTAGATAATGGGTGATTTAAGGATGGTAAGCCTTATGGGTGAAATAATGGTGATTGCTTGGATTTTAGTGATTTTGGCTATGGCTTTGGATTATGGTAAGAAAGCTTAAACTCTCTTTATTGAATTGATTGTTGTTGGTAGGTTGAATCCACCTTTGGTGCAAGTGTTATATATTATTCTTGTGTGGTATTTTTGTGAATTGAGGCCATGAAGGGCATTATATTAGTGTTATTATGTTGTTATATTATTATACACATATGAGGCTATATGTAAAGTCCTATATGAAGCTATGTGTAAAGTTTGTGTGAAGCTATAATGTGATGTTGTTCTAATGGTATTAATGTGATATTGTATAAAGTGTTATTATGCTAATGTGAAAGCATGTTTCTCTTGAAATGGTGATATGTGGTGATGATGGACTATGATGAGTCTTTATAAGATGATGTCGTAACTCATATGCTAGACTTGAGTATCTAGTCTTGTGTTATGAAAGCTTGATTATATATCTGAATGTTTTGGTTGGGCTATGACTTAGTAATGGAGTTTTTCCTATGAATGCTAAAAGGGGAATTCTAGGCCAAGACTTTAATTGGTCGACTTAATTATAGTGTCTTTTTCATGAGTCTAGATTTCCTAAACAAATGTATAACCTTGAAGGATAGGCCTTAGGGTGATGTTCCATTCTTGAGTGAAATGATACACTTAGAGATGGATGGCGCTGGAACGGCATGAGAATCCTTATCTAAGAAAGTCAAATGAGCTATCCTTATGAACCTAGATTGGCTATGACTAAGATATGGGGCCTTTCTTGGGACGAGGTACTATGAGTTGGTTGAACTAGAAAAGGAACCCTCTCAAGTACACATATGTGAATGAAATTACTCTATGGAAACCAAGGCTAAGCACCGAGTGGATTTTGTTAGGATGGTGGCCTAGTTGAGCATGAGATTAGGCATAATGAAAATCCTTGGACATCACTTAAACCATGTGCCAACGTGGATTGCTTTTAGTTCTACCCTTGGCAAGTAGAACAACCTCCATGGAGTAGGATAGACTGCGGATTCCATACCTTTATAGTGTGGTTTATGTCGGTTAAGGCCTATTTTCATCATATGGGATGTACACTCTAGTATTGGATAGGTTCTACAACGTGTAGGTAGTAGTATGGGATGCTATCTACACATGGCACGACTAGGCTTAGAAGATGCTAAAGTGAGTTCCCTTAGCCTTAGGGCTATTATGTGATTGTCCCCTATATGTTTGTGTGTCTCTTAAAAGGTTTTATAAAGAATGTTGACTTAGTATGTTACAATTTAATGATAAAACCCTTGTCCATGGTAACTCTTAGGAACACTTAGGTGTATATGAAGAGGTTGTATGGGCGGTCATTTCATTATTCACCTAAGTGTCGCTTAGAGTGACTTGAGATAGAGGCTTAAATGGTAATGAAGGAATTACTTTGCTATCTTGTTTAAGTATTGTATACTTGTGTTAATTGAGTTGTAAATGAGGTTAATATGGTCTTATTTGTGAATGGTGACTTGAAACGTGGGTTTACACTTGTGGTTGTAAAGGTTTGTTAAAGAAGGTCTTTAAAGCATACATTCCTTGTAAATGTCAGTTGTGCATGTTTACTTGCATGGTCATCATACTTAGTAATTATTGTACTAATTCCATATTTATCTATTATTACAAGTTTAGGTGGTGGACAGTGAGGAGATCCTTTGAGGAAGCTTGGGATATTGACTCTTCTCACGAATCTTGGTATGTCCTCATTTATTCGAGGACATACTTGTTATCTTTCTAGTATTTCCATTTAAACATTGTATAAGACTTATATTTTTTTTATTGTTGTAAAGGGCCGTGTTCCTAAGATGTTCTATTCGTGTCTAAGATGGTACATGAGACTTAGAAATTCTACTTCTTTACACTTGAAAATTTTTATGAGTATTATGGATTTGTTTTAAAAAGTGTTTTTAATCCTTACGATTTTTATTACCGAATGCGATGATTGATTGTTAAGGGCTAGTATTAGACCTCCAAGAGGTTGAGTATGCATGTTACGACTTGGGGGTGCTCTCGGGTCGTGATAAACTTAATATCAGAGCATACGGTTTTGGAAATTGTCCCTTAGGATTCAAAGTCTCATATGCCACGTCTAGTAGAGTCTTGTTCATCGGTGTGAGTCGCGACACATCTATGAGCGAGAGGCTGTGGGACGGTAGACTTCTTTCGTTAATCTTGATGTCGTGCCTTAGAGTTTGGTCTATAAGTGTCCTTTTCCTAATCATTACCTTGTGTTTATAGGAAATGAATACGAGGGCTAACTCGAGGAGAGTGGAAGAGGAAATTGGAAATAAGGAAATTCCTCTCCAAGATGTTCAAGGTCTTCAAGGTGGCCAAGTCCCTATAGGTGAACAAGAGAATGAGGTACCGTTGGGTCCCCCAGCCATGACTAATTATGAGATTAGGGCAGCTTTTATAACCCTAGCTCAGGACATGACGGCTCAAGCTAGCCGAGATGTGGGGCCTAGGGTAATTGCTAATGAGAGTACCGCGGCCTCAAGATTGAGAGACTTCGTGAGGATGAATCCTCCTATCTTTTTGGGCTCTAGAATTGGAGAGGATCCCCAAGGATTCTTGGATGAGATTTACAAAATTTTGGATGCTATGGGAGTATCTTCTAGAGAGAAAGCGGAATTGGCTTCATACCAATTGAAGGAAGTGGCCCAAATTTGGTACACTCAATGGAAGGAAAATAGGCCGGAGGAAGCGGGTCCTATAGAATGGGAGGAGTTTAAGGAAGTATTCTTGGGTAAGTACTTTCCCCTAGAGAAAAGAGAGTGCAAAATTGAGGAGTTCATTAATCTTAGGCAAGGTACTATGAGTGTGGAGGAGTATGCTTTGAAGTTCTCTATGTTGTCTAGGTATGCTCCATCTTTGGTGTCTATCTCTAGAGAGGAGATGAGTAGGTTTGTTATTTGTGTATCCGACTTGGTGAAAGAGAAGTGTCATACGGCAATGCTCCATGGTGACATGAACACCTCTAGGCTTGTTGTGTATGCTCAATCTATATAGGAGTCCAAGATGACTAGGGTGAGGAAAGACTTAAAAAGGGGTAGGTGTGAGGATCAAGGACAACCTAGGTTTAAGAAGAGGGCTCCAAATCAAGATTTCTCAAGTGCTCCTAAGGTTAACCATGAAGCAGGTGGTGGTTCTCAATTTGCTAAGCCTACTTCCTCCACTTGTGGAAAGAAGCATTTTGGGAAGTGTCTAGCCGGTACTAGTAGATGCTATGGTTGTGGGAAGAATGATCACAAGGTGAGAGATTGTCCCATACTCACGGCTAGACCATGGGAGGCCAAGCAAACATCACATGGTGGCCCAAATCTTGATGATCAAAAGAAGACTCGTTTCTATGCTCTCCAAGCTAACAAGAAGGCAAATCAGAATGGAGGTGCTGGTAAGTTATAGTTCCTTCCTTTTGTGATGAGGTCCTTATGTGTTGTTCATGATAGTCTAGTTGGGTTTTTTCTAAGTGGGGGATGGTCTGTTGAATAATAAGGTTTTGAGTGTATTGATGTCCTTGTCTCTTTCCTTCTATTCTAGTCAAGCTTGAGACTTAGGGTTTCTAGTAGTATTTTGGAGTCTAGTAAAATGAGTTTCCATGGTCTCCTTATGTTATGCATGTTTTCATGAGTTTATGTTTACATGAGAAAATGAGCTTTAATAATTTTGTTCCTCATGTTGTTATGCCTCTAGAATGAAATGCCTAAATGTGTATTCTTGAAAATGTTGCATAATTGTGCTTTTATGGGAAATTTGCATGATGTGCAAATGATATTGGTTGGAGAAGGAAGTTCCTCCAATGTAATGAGAAAAGCTAAGTTTTTATGCATAATGAGTTTGTGGATGTAGTTCCTACCTTCTTCTTGTGTTTTGAGGTTTTTATGTAGAGTTGATGTTCCTTCTAACTATGTGAATCGTTATAATGTTGAATGCATGATTTTGGGATGCTAGTTTTGAAGTGCTTACCCTTTATGTTTGTAAGTGTCATTCGAGGACGAATGTTTCCAAGTGGGGGATATTTTTATGACCCTAAAATGAAATAGGATGAACTAGAGCTTCGCATGTGTTTTGGAAGTTGGTAATTTGTCAATATGAAGAGTTTTGGCTTTTAAGGTTTAGTTTGAAGAGTTTTGAGGTCGAACGTCAACGGACGACCATAACGTTCAGAGACTTGTTTTTTGAGCTAATGTGTTTTAGTGGTGTAATGTTACCGTAGTCTTATTTTAAAAGGGGTTTAAGGAGTCAACTTCAAGACACGTGTTAGACTCCATGCTATGAGACCTACTCTAGGTTGGTTGACGGTGCTAGACAAGGAGCCAAGCCAAAAGGGGTAAGCCTTAGCCAAAAAGCCAAGGCTGTCCCATGTTGGCTGCTCACTGCCCTAAAGACCACGGGCACCACCACGACCAGTGGTGCCCTAGACGGTCCGTATTCTTGGGTGTGAAGATACCTTGGGCCCTTGAGAGATTGGCATAGTGGAGAGGCCCACTGGTCAAGGGACCACGGGCACAACCACGAGCCGTGGTGCCCTTCACGACCCGTCCAAGTGGGTGTGGTCCCTGATGGGGCTGCCTTATTTAGGGGATTTTGGCTAATTTCTTTTAAATGTTTTTATCATGTGGGGTTGGTTTTAAACGGCTTATATACTTAATATAAATAGTTCTAAGTCTTAAAACCATCCTTTAACTCCTTATTTCACAGACCCTGATCAAAAACTCAAAAGTTCTTCTCTCTCTATATTTCTCTCAAGGTCAAGGAAGAAGAAGGTGTGGGAAGCTAGGGTTTCGAATTCAAGATTTCCTCCATCAACTTTCTTGGGCATTCTTGATAATAAGTATGGTGGCTTTTCATCTAGGACTCATCTTCATCCTAGAGTCAATTTCAAAGGATTTTACAATGTTTTTAAAAAGTGACTAAAAGGTTGTTTTGAATTCTACCAAGGGTTCTTGCATGAAAATGATTTGAAACGTTTGGATATGGATAAATTGATGTTTGTTTGTGGTTTTTGAATGAAATACTCCATGAACCCTTGTCTTTTACAAAACCCTAAAATTTGCTAAGAAATAGGTCTATTTCTATAAATTCAAAGATGATGGAATTATGTGTAAAGTGAATTGTTTTGATATCTCTTGAGTTGTTTAATGTTTATTCATGATTAATTGTTGATAATGGGTGAATTAAGGATAGTAAACCTTATGGGTGAAGTAATGGTGATTGCTTGGATTTTAGTGATTTTGGCTATGGCTTTGGATTATGGTAAGAAAGCTTGAACTCTCTTTGGTGAATTGATTGTTGTTGGTAGGTTGAATCCACCTTTGGTGGAACTGTTATATCTTATTCTTGTGTGGTATTTTTGTGAATTGAGGCCATGAAGGGCATTATATGAGTGTTATTATGTTGTTGTATTATTATACACATATGAGGCTATATGTAAAGTCCTATATGAAGCTATATGTAAAGTTTGTGTGAAGCTATAATATGATGTTGTTCTAATGGTATTAATGTGATTTTGTATAAAGTGTTATTATGCTAATCTGAAAGCATGTTTCTCTTGAAATGGTGACATGTGGTGATGATGGACTATGATTAGTCTTCATAAGATGATGTTGTAGCTCATATGCTAGACTTGAGGTATTGTATACTGGTGTTTATTGAGTTGTAAATGAGGTGAATATGGTCTTATTTGTGAATGGTGACTTGAAACGTGGGTTTACGCTTGTGGTTGTAAAGGTTTGTTAAAGAAGTTCTTTAAAGCATACATTCCTTGTAAAGGTCCGTTGTGCATGTTTTCTTGCATGGTCATCATACCTAATACTTATTTTACTAATTCCATATTTCTCTATTATTACAAGTGCAGGTGGTGGAAAGTGAGTAGATCCTTTGAGGAAGCTTGGAATATTGACTCTTCTCAAGAATTTTTGTATGTCCTCATATATTCGAGGACATAGTAGTTTTCTTTGTAGTATTTCCATTTAGACATTGTATAAGATTTCTATTTTTTCTATTGTTGTAAAGGGCCGTGTCCTTAAGATGTTCTATTCGTGTCTGAGATGGTATATGAGACTTAGAAATTCTACTTCTTTAGATTTTTTGAGTATTATGGATTTGTTTTTAAAAGTGTTTTTATTTCCTAGGGTTTTTATTACCGAATGTGATGTTTGATTGCTAAGGGCTAGTATTAGAACTCCAAGAGGTCGAGTATGAATGTTACGACTTGGGGGTGCTCTGGGGTCGTGACATCATGCTTCACACAGACATTCAAAACCAATAGTAAATTTAGTATACTACAAGACTTGGATTCACACACCCCAAAAAGAACAAAACATATTGCCATACTTATATTACAACCCATGGTGACATGATCAAATTAGCCTTCAAAGTTTCATGTAAATGTACAACAAATAGATCATGTGCAAATCCCAAGATTTATGTAAACTATAGATTCATATATGCAAATGTGATCTTCCCATAAATCTCGCAAAAACACCACCTCCAATGGCCAGCTCCAAGTATCCCCTGGAACTCTCCCTACGATAGAAACAACTATCGCTAAGCATAAAGCTTAGTGGTGTAAAACTATATGCGTGGAGCCGGTAGATTCACCAAGTTACTTTTCAAAAGTCATGGACAACAAGATTGAAACATAATAAATAAATCAAGTAAACAATATATTAAGGGTATCAAGTTCTACATTTAAAGATCCAAGTGTCCAAAACGCTCATAGCACCATTTCCCAAGAGGTCCAATACCAAGGCTCGCTCAATATATAGATCATACCTTCACACCCAGCATAACCAAGTATCAAGAAGGACCGAATCCCTGCATCAAGAAGGACCGAAGCCTTGTATCAAGAAGAGTCAAAGCCCAATAATCGAGAGAATCAAGAACCATATTAAAAATGGCCTCCTAGCTCATAAATAATATGGAAAACATCCATACTTAAGACGAACCAAAAATCCATAGTCAAGATGATAAATAATCCGAATCAATAGGTATGCCAATAGTGACAAAGACACAGCCAGAAGAAGGACAAAGTCCCAACAAGAATGCGAAGTGATCAAGGAATCCGTACAAGTGGGCGAGTTACACAAGTGTCTTGAAAGTCTCAGAAATTATCAATACGACAATACAATGTGACAATAATTAACCAAGGTATCGATATAACCCTTCAAATATACAAGAAAATAACAAGAGTACAGGTACAAGTTTATACCCAAACCTAGGGCTTTAGCATAGAAACAATCAAACAAAACTTCAAGAATTCAAACCGTAGCCCGACCAATGTATCAAGGTTCTCAACTTGTACACGAGTATATATAACCTTAAAAAATATAATTAAATTACTTCTATATATTCTATTAGGTCAATAATGTCGACGTAATCAGGATCATCATCACAAGTAAGCCTGGCATGTACAAATACAGCTCCCAGAACAGTGAATCTGTCCAGCCTGGTACCTCAAGTTGCAACTTAAATTTGTAAAGGAAAAATGCAAAACTGGACTTTATATCCTTAAGAAAAGATGTAGGTACATCTCTAAAGGTTGAAAATAAACAAGAAACACCGCAAATTATATTTCGTACAAAAAGGTATTTTCACAACACTAACAGTTGATCATACAGGATTTCAAATTCCGAAATCTGGACATAACTTTCCCTATGTTGCATCCCATATTCCGAATCCATAACAGCTAAATTAGAGTTTTACATAAACATAAGAGTTGTAGGTATACGAATTAGCTTTTTAAATCATATTTATTCTCTGTAAACGAAGGTATAGATAACGAGATATGCATAAATTACCAAATACTACCCAGCTCAGAAACATATTTCATTACTTACCAAAGAGAAGGGTGAGTCTCGAATCCCAGACAAAAGGACAAAGTTTTCCTATTGTGATTTTGAAGAACAATCTGTTTAGATATGTTTCTAAGGTTCTAATACTTTACGAAAACGAATTTACTAAAGGAGGTATGAAAATATATAGTCACAAAAGTGATGTTTATCACTTGTACAACTATCCTTCAAAAGTGCTGCCAAATAGTTGTGTCCTACCGAAAATGCATACATATACACCTATATATATATGTTGCACCTCCTTTTTTAAGTTATAGATAATTCCAACTAGAATGTTATGTAAATACCCCAAAACAATCCCTTAAATGACTGTCTCAATTTATGTTAAGCAAGTTAGCAAATATGACAAAATTTCAAGTTCCCAAAACGAGAATAAAACATATCGCAGTAATTAATCAACGGTAAATCAACATGTAACCCTTGGTTAGTATTTCGGGGTGTTTCAGTGAGTGGGGTGACTCCCCATACTGCACGTCCATGGTTTGGTTCAGGAACTTTTCATCTGGAGGTCTTGACCTACGCCCAAGTCCTACGGGGGATGGATGGACCTATGATTTTACGTATCAGAACACTACTTCCTGTTCAAGTGCCAACGATTGTGAGTAGTAATATAACCCAACTAGTGAGTTGGGGTCGAGTCCCAACGGAGTAGTTCGTAATTGAGAATCAATAGAAAAACATAAATGTGTTCAAGTCAATTATAGCTGTAAACATTTACGAAGGAAAACATGATAAATTTAAGGGTGACATAAGTGTCAAATATCAATGGGCGGGGGGGGGGGGGGGTTTGTTTA